>JAHLSL010000060.1:4583905-4690806 GCA_025920805.1 Petroica traversi
GCAGGGCGGAGCTCGGGCCCGCCGGCACCTGCTGGCCCGTGAGGCGAGAGCCTGTGGCGGTGCCTCGTCCTGCCCCGGCCTCTTCCCTGCAGAGGGCTCGGGAACTGTCCTGGGTGGTTCCTCGGGAGGGAAATGGGAAACGTGGGAGGTGTTTACTGTCCTGTCCTTGCTTTAACAAGCGTATTTTGGTTTGTGCGTGTTTTGTGTCCTTCAGGCTTTTCACAAGCTATTGGGAGGTCATTTCTGAGTGTGATGCTGTGGGGGCATTAGCTCTGCCTGAAGCCTGTAGTGATGCTATTGGCTTTTGCTCTTTATGAGAGAGAAAACTGTTCAGTTCGTGTCTGTGTGTACTACTTGCTCTCCTCTGTATCCTGGCACTTTCAGTCTGTAAGTTTAGCGGCAAGTATTATTAATTATCACATGATTATCGGAATAAGGAATTTTTAAATACACCCAGGCTGGAACCTCAGAAATAAATAAATTGGGAAATCCATAAAGAAAATAAATGCCCAGACCAAAATATGGGCTCCTTCAAATGTACAATGAAGTTCTTTATAAGCTCACATAGGTGTTATTTGGTATAACAATAATCATAGTGATGTCTCAGACTTCTAAGAAATAATCTCTAGGATTTAAGTTTATTTGTGCCTTTAACTGGAGGGCTTGTTTTCTTCTGAATTTACATGTAATAGCCCTTGTGGTAATCATTATTAATGATATGGTCTGAATCTTCCAAGAGTATGCTTCCCTCCACCCTCACTGCCAAAAAAATAGGTAACTGTATACCAGTTCCTGGTGGTAACACTGTAACATTCTGGCCAGGTGATTCCCTGAAGACTCTTTATGGTTGAGGTTACTGTCTTCTCTTGCTCTGCTTTAAGCTGTTCTGAGAAAAATAAGGTGGGTGACTGGGAATAAGGTCTAGGAAACTCAGTTCCACGGAGCTGCACAGCTGTGTGTGACCTGGAAATTGCAACTAAGGTGGCAAGTCTGGTAGCTGAATCTGTTTAGAATGGTGATGGGTTTGTAGTGTTCATTTATTGCTCATCACTGTGTTGGGAACTTGTGTATTGGGAAGACTTGAATCCTTTCCATGAGTCCCAGGTGTGACCTCAGGAAGATAAAGTCTCTTCTGTATTGCTGGTATGCCAGTGCCCATTGCTTTTTGTCTTCTGACTTATTTTGCAGTGTAACAGGAGGGTCATTTCACAACTTGAGAAATAGCATGTGCTGTTCTCTAGGGGTTTTACTGCCTCAGGAGTCCTTTCAGACAATGCTCCAATGCAGTATTTGAGTAGCTGCAGTTTTAAAGGGGCATTTACAGTCAGGAGAACAATTTCAGTTAAAGTGCCACAAAGGGTTATTGTACCACAGCAGCTCAGCTGCAGTTGCTGCACTGGGTAACTCCTGATATCACTGTGCAAACACTGAAATCTGTGTGTGATGAATCACAGGAACTGCACCCTGCCTGCCTCGTGTGAGAGAGAAAATGTGCTGTGTGTTGGGCAGGTGTCTTAGAAGAAACTCTGTGGTGCAGGATTTGGGTAGGCAGCTCCCAGAATAGGAGAGGGTTAAGGATTCTGCCTTTCCAGTGGGTGACAAGTCTGAAGGGCAGGGAGAGCACAGATCCATTCTGTTTGAGAAGAGAAGGCCTCTTTATCTGATGATGAAAGGGTACTTCTACTCCATTATAGTTAATGTAGGACAATGGACAAGACCATACAGATAGACATATACATGCATGTCAACCTTGCAGACACCCTAAAGCTTTTTAAAATTTTCTATGAGTAAACAGCCCTGGCTCTGCTCTCTGGGTGCTTGTTTTTAACCACAGTATTGCTGGCCAGTTCACCTGAAAGATCAGATTTTAGCAAGATGTTATGCTTGCCCTTATTCTTCTGCTAATGTTTCATTTCAACAATGCTAATTTTAGTCTTATCTGTAGCTTAAAATAGTTTGTCACTGAAAGAAACAAATGCTTTTAGTTTGGTGCTTTGTGGATAAGGTTTGTTAAATGAGCACTTGAGTTCATGCTCAGACCTGAAGTTCCCTCTCTGCAGATGAATTACAGAACCATTTCTGTAACAGCTTTGTTGTCAGTCCTTTCTGTCAGTTGTGTTCCTCTTGATGCTTTCAGAGCTGCTCTAACAGTGTGAGTGGGAGTTCAGTAAGAGCATAAATGTTTTGTTTTCTGAAGTCACTTCTGACAGCCTTGGTCATAGAACTCTTACGAACGAGCTTTTTGTAGCTGTAGCTGAGTTTAGCCCCTCTGCCTTCCAGCTGTTGAAGAAAGAAACAAAGCATAATCATGGCTGACAGCAGTACTCTGGTGTCTGAAACTGGGAGGAGCCTCTTGGCTGATTCTTCTGTTCTTGATTCAAAAATTATAGAAACCTCCAAAGAGAATGTATTCCGTGCAGCTGTTCTGGATGTTGAAGGTAATGGGGAAAGTTTGTTTTAAGAGTACTCTGTTTTTTGCAATGGCTGATTACTTTGTTGGTATTTAGTAGTTTGAAAAACCAAAAGTACTTTGAACTTCAGAATTCTGCATAGACTAGGGAAAAGGGTGTTGATCTGAAATCCTTTCATTAACAAAATTTGGGGTTTCGGCCCAAATTGAATGAATTTTATGGGTCTTGTACAGAAAGCTGTCAGTTCCATTTGATGCCTCTTCTGTGGAATAAATCATTCCAGGTGACATTTTGCCACCAGTGTTTTTAAACTACAGCTGCTCTGTTGTGTACAGGTGGACAGATTAATAGGGATTAACAGTCTTGAGCCCAAAATTAACTAAAGAACAAATCTTGAAATTAAAAAATCACCGACATTTTCCTCCAAGGTAGTAACCAAAATCTGCTGGTAGTCTGATGATGTAGGCAACATTTTTTCTTCACCCTAATGTTTTGAAGGCTTATTAATGCATGGAAAAACAGAACAATGCATCTAATTTCAGTTCTGATATTCCTGGTATCTGCTCAGTTACCAAGAAAGTAATGAACCTTTTCAGCCAGGAACATGGAAACCAAAAAAGATACCAGCTGTCTATTTTCCAGCTAATCTTGGTATCCAATTCTGCTAGAAGTATTAAGCCAAACATTTTTTGGGGTTTTTGTTTGCTTTGTTCTTTTCTCTTCCCCACCCCTTGGTTTGTATTCTTTCTTTGACTGGTCATGAATTGCAGATTATTGTTTCACCCATACTAGAAAGTTTGGGCTCTAAGTCAGCTGGATATGCCTTAATTAAAGAATATGGTTCTTGAGGTAATATTTATTTTCAGGCTTGTTCCTGATAAATAAGGAATCTTGAAAGGTTACTGTCTGCCTGTATTCTTCCATACATTACTGCTTGATTTAGACATAATATGGATTTTTTTTGCTAAAATACAAGTATTATCCTTGCTTCTCTTTAAGCAGAAGAAATGCCTCAAATAGAAACAAGAGTGGTTTTGGTTCAGGAAGCAGGGAAACGTGAGGAGCTTCTGAAAGCCTTGGAGGTATGTGGGCATGAGATAAAGCAGTCACTGGAAGGACATGTAATGCCTTCAGACTTCTGGTAACCAATTTGCTTCTGTACTAAAATTCTCCTCTTCCACAGACCATTAAGATAATGGAAGTACCTGTTATAAAGATAAAGGAAAGTAGTCCTGATAAGTCAGAAGAAAAACTAATAAAAAGTATTATTCATATGGTATGTCATGCAATTCAGCACATGTAATTGCATGCAGCATGTTACACTTCCCTGGGACTGAAATGTGCACTGGCTCTAATTTGGATTAATTTGGAATAATGGTCATAATATATGCTAATCGTTCTGATGATGTCACATCTCATCAAAATTAGCACTTCTTTTACAAACACTTCCTTAAATATGGAGTAATATCTGCAGCTCTTATCTAGTGGTGTTTTCTAACCGGGGCATCAAAATATCTGTGGGGATATCCAAATGCATGCTTGTGTTCAGTCACACATAAGTCTGTGCTATGAACTGACTTTGTAATTGTCAATGGACTTCTCTTTCAATTGAAAGCTGCATTTTAACTGTAGTGCAAGAAATGCTTTTCCATTTCTTGATGTGTAAAACATAAAAAATACAGTTTGGAAATAATGATTGAAATCAGAATGGACCAAATTTCTAGACCTCTTAAAAATATCAAGCAATGAACAAAATCTATTTCCATACTTTAGATGTTATGCAGTGTGGAGCTTGCTGTTGCAAGCGGGATGCTACCTTTTAGTAGCATCCCAAAGTACCCTAAGCTGTTCTGACAGTCTGAAATTCCATTCATCTTTTGAGCTTAGGGTGTTTTTTCTATCTAGCTGTTTCCAGTGCTACATGATCAGTGTGAACTGATACGTAAACTGCTAAAGCAACCAGAATTCTGATTCTTCAAAAGCAGGAATTGCTTTGACATTCAGTCTTAAAGCATGCAGCAGTTCATAGCTATTCTTATGCTAGAGAACAGTGCATTGCATTCAGCTTTCACAAATCCTAACCCTGTCTCTAAAATATGAATCACACATTTTTCTAATGGTCCAAAACAAACATCAGTTGAATTTACACTTGTGCGAGTATGTTGCCTGAATAACGCTTTCCCTTTCACCCCTGTGCATCAAGGAAATTAAAATGCCCTACATAAAGACAGACACGCTAGAAGAGCTTGGAGATTCTGATTCCCCAGAATTTGAGACCATCTTTGTTGTGTCAGACTTCCAAGCTCCTGTGTTCAGCAAGCTCTGCAAGGCAGATTGCCGTGTCATCGGTCCGCCAGTCCTGCTGCACTGTGCACAGAAAGGAGAGGTGTGTGCTTCCTGCTCAAATCACATGAGTAGCTCCCTGCTGCAGTGAGTTCTGAGAGTTCACAGAAAAATCTTTCTGGCTTTTCCAATCAGTTATGAACGTTCCTAGCAAGATAATTTTAAGAAAAGCAAGTTTCTCATCCTGTGTTAGAGTATTGCAAGTAGTGAGAGAGCACAGGCAGACAGTGGGAAGGCTACGACTGCTGCTGTAATTGTGGGAGTTGTTGATCACCAGATGGGATTGTGCCATTAGGAAAACAGAATACAAATAATTCTCCAGTAATCGCTTTATATTTCCAAAAGTTGTAATGTAGAGCAGATGGACTGGGGAGGAAATAAAAGGATGGAGTGCTACCTGTGGAACTTGGGGATGCTCTAGTTACTTTATCAGCAGGCCTGGGGCTAAGGTATAACTGAATACACAGACCCGGACTAGCGTCTGATGCATTTTTAATACTAGAAATAACAGTACTGTATTAAAGGTTTTGTGAAAATTTTAATGGGAGCAGTATGCTGTTGACTAATGAGCTTTCTTCTTATTTTCAGCCTTTACCTTTCTCCTGCCGTCCACTGTACTGTTCAAGTATGTTGAACTTGGTACTGTGCTTTACAGGATTCAGAAAGAAAGATGAATTAGTAAGACTTTTTTCTTCTTTGGATTGGTAAAACCACGTTAAGTATATCTTTCAATATATTCTTCTGTTAACCATGGCTTGTATGGGGAAATGAATTGCTTGTTCTTTTGTTTGGTTGCAAGTCCAGAGGCAGTGATATTTGAGGATGGGACCAAAGCTTTGTTCAAGTCATTTTATCCATGTTATTTTGATAATTTCTTTTTTTTGTTGAGTTACATTAAACTGCTCTAATTCAATAGGGATTAAAGATTTGTAAGTTGAGGCTTCAGATAAGTTGATGTTTACCCAGCAGTGTCCTCTCTTTTTTTTTTGTACTGGTGGGAGAATGGCCAAGTAAGTCTTTGTAGCTCTGCTCAGAGCATTTGCAGGCATGTTATCTTGTCGTGCTATCAGGACTTTACTCTCTGTTTGATACTCTAGCACTTTGCTTTTCCATTTCAGCAAGGCATTTGCCATCTGGTTTCCATACTGGACACCTGGGAATCAACAATATGGCTCCACATTTTCATCTGAAAAAAAAATAAAATTCCAAACCAAAACCTTTTGCCCAGTGTTGAGGTTAGTTAGGTTTGATGTAGAAATGACTAAATCAGCAGGGAAAGCATCAAATCTAATATGTATGAAAAGGTGAAGGCATTATGTGTGATGATCATGAGAGTACTGGTGGCTTGGATAGTCTTCAAACTACCCAGCAAGGCTATATTAAATGCTGAGATAAAAATAAACCTTAATAGTACTTTTGATGTATCAGCTGAATCTTCTGTCGATGTGAACAAGTTGTTTTAAGAACAGATCAGAGTATTTCTATTTCTAGACATTTATGTAACCTTCTGTTCCTTGCTTTGCAAACCACTTTTGTACTGCACTCAATCTTCAAAAGATACTGAGAACTTTTCATCTTCATTTTTCAGGTTAAGCTCGTGACCTTGGTTCATCATATGGGTGGAATTATTCGAAGGGACTTCAGCTCAAAAGTTACTCACCTGGTGGCAAACTCAACACACGGAGACAAATTTAGAGTATGTAAGCTTGAGTTGGTGTTTCATGGAAACCTTTGGAATGTGGCTCTTGTAGACTAAGTTTATTCATTATTCTTCAGCTCAGAAGCTGCTGTTTTTTCCTGTACCAACAGCAACAACTTGTAATTGCGAATTCAACTCTGTCTGGTGTTGAGCTTTGGCATGTTTTTGTCTCTGTGGGAGATGGAAATAACATAAATTTGAACTTGACAGTGACAAAGAATAACAAGATTCAAAATACTTAAGTATTGATGCTACGATAGTTAAGACAGTGATGAACAAGTGTTAAGGTATCAACATGCCTGCTTTTGTCTGTCCAAACAGTAAACTTTGAGGTAACTTGCAAAAAACTTTAGTCCTTAATTGGTGCATATCTTTTAAAGAGTATTGTTATGGATGAGAGTTCAAATCTTCCTTTATGTATAAATAGTCATGAATTGTTGGTAGGATGTTGCTGTTTTTTTCCTTGTTTGTCTTTATAGTCTTGCAGTTGGAAGAGAAGTCCTACTTTCTGTTGAAACACTCCTTTCTCCAACTCAAAGGAGAAAATGTAGGAAAACTACAATCTCTTAAGCTGTCATGGCAGTTACCTTTCAAATACTCACTTTCTCTTGGATAAAAGCAGACTGGGATATTTTTCTTCATACAAAGTATCAAAAGCAGAAAAAAGATCACAAAATCAAATCTCTGTTCCAGTAGAACATGCATTTTTGTGAGTGATGAAGGATATCAAACTAACAAAATAGTGCACTTTTGAGGAAATGTCAAAATAGCTATTGATTTGATCTCCTAGTCACTGAATTCATACATTCTAACTCTGGAGAGCTGCAATGGATATGACTCTTGAAGGAATATATTCACTTTTTGCAGAATCTGTCTTGACAAGAAAAAGGAAGGTTACAAATTTTTTGTGATGTGGGAAAGATTTAAATGGAAATATTTGGTGCAACTTATGCTTTTCCTGTTTTGTAGATTGCTGTAAGTCTTGGTATTCCTATCGTGAAAGCTGAGTGGATTTATAAGGCATGGGAGAAAAGGAATGAAATGTAGGTGTTTATTTTCCTTCAGCCTTCACCTTACATCCCATTCACCTGAAATGTTGTGAACTTAGGCCTTAATACTGACATAGGTCACTGATTAAGTGACTTCTTTGTGCATTTTTCTTTCAGTGATTTCTGTGCAGGTGATGACGACTTTAGGAATCAGTTCAAGGTTCCTCCCTTTCAGGATTGCATGTTAAGTTTCCTGGGATTCTCTGATGATGAGAAAGCCAACATGGAAGAAATGACAGAAATGCAAGGTAGTTGTTTATGAAAACCTGTGGGAAGGATGGGGTGGAGTTCATAATGATAGCTGCCATAGAACTGTTGAGTGAGATACTAATTTCTAACAAGAACATTCTTTCCTCTTGCTAACTTGCCTTTTTTTTCTATCTAGGAGGACATTATTTACCAGTTGGTGATGAAAGGTGTACACACTTGGTGGTTGAAGAAAGTACAGTGAAAGATCTTCCATTTGAACCTTTAAAAAAACTTTATGTTGTAAAGCAAGAGGTTAGTGCTGAAAATACTTCAGAGAATGCTGCTGTGTAGAACTGTGTAGAACTTACTCTGAAAAAATACCTCTCATACAACTGTGCTACTGTTATAGATTATTTTGAATATTTTTAACTTTGGGTAAATATGTTCTTTATGTGTGTTTTCTTTTTTCCTTCAGTGGTTTTGGGGAAGCATTCAAATGGATGCCAGAGCTGGAGAGTCCATGTATTTATTTGAGAAGGTACGTTGAACACTCACACAATGCTCAGCATATTTTGGTGGTAAAATTAGCATGCAATGTAATGTGTGTGGGGCCAGAGATCAGATGGTTTAAAGCAGCATTTAAGTTCAAGGTAATCCATTAAAGATTTTACACATACAAAGTAGTATAGAATATTACTTTAGAATAGAAACTTTTTCTGCCTCTCAGAGGTTTTACTTTTAGTCAAACAAAACACTACTGTGGTTTCTATTTTATAAAGGGGGGAAAAAGCGTCACCCATTTTGCCTCAGCTTCCTTAAGAGGCTTCCTTCTGTGTTGTGTATTGATATCTGTAATTAACTTATCTCTGCACTGAGCTGAACTGGACACAGGGGATGAACCCACTGAATGAAATTTTCTTTCTGCAGTCAGAGAGCCCTGACTTCAAGAAGTCGGTGTCACTGCTGTCCCTGGGCACTCCCAACAGCAACCGCAAACGGCGCCGCTTGAAAGAGACCCTGGCACAGCTGACCAGGGAAACGGACATGTCCCCATTCCCTCCTCGGAAACGGCCCTCAGCTGAGCATTCCCTCTCCATTGGCTCCTTGCTGGATATTTCCAACACTCCAGAGTCAAGCACTGCCAATGGAGGTACAGTTAAAAGCTCCCATTCAGTCACAGTTCAGGGGTTTAACAGCTCTTGCATGCAAGGTGGTGGTAGGGAAGTGGTACAGGTTCTGCTACAGATTTGCCAAGTAATTCCAGGCTTTTGCCTTTTCAAAGTGTGGAGGAAAAAATTGGAGTGAAGAGTTCAGACACAGGCCAAGCTGCTTCTTGTCATCACAGTAAGCATGTTCATATCTGAAGGAATAGATGTGGAGGTGCTAAATAGGGAGTACCGTTGAGTGTTGCTCCAAAATGCTTCAAAATCTCTGCTGGAAGTCCATAGCAAATTAGCAGCATAGTCAACAGTAAATCATCTAAAATACTCTCCATAGGGTACCTGGGGGAAAGAGGACAAAGATTCTTTTCTAGAGCAGTTACAGCAGAAAATTCCTGCAGAGCCCACTCCTAGGTCTTTGAAAGGTTCTGTTGAGGCAACACTGTTTGTGCCAGCAAATTGTCACATCTAAAACTTCACAAGACCATAAATCATCAGTTGGTTTTGAGTGAATGGGCAGTTTTAAGTATCTCTGCACGTGGCTCTTGTGAAGAGAGGAACTACAAAATTTTGGGTTAATCAAAAGCTGATACCCAAAGTGTTTTTAAAAGGCCCAGTTCCATCATAAAGAGGGGGTATCTGGAGATGCTACTGCTTTAGAAAGGCAAACTCAAATCACATAAGAGCTCCCAATGAGGCTCAACCTGTAACTGCTAATTCAGAAGGAATTAGGGACGATCAGCCTTCTTAGATGATGCTATTGCTCTTGTTATCCTGGTAGGGAATTTTCTTCTGATCAGCAGCAGCAGTCAGTCTCAGAATGTGCTATTTTGGAAACAACAGATAAAGTGCTTATTTCATTGTTAACTATGGCAGTAATGAGCTTTCATATAAAAGGTCAGTATAGATCTCAGAGATCCAATACATGAGCAAGTATTTAAAACTCATGAGCTGTTCCAGGTCCACCTTGGCTTTAGCTTTAAGAGCATTTCCCCTTCCCCCAGTGGGGTGAAATGTCAGTGTTGTTTGCAAGGGCTGATTTTAGTAAATGGTTTTGAGCTACATGCCTTATGCAAGGGTGGCAGGCAGAGATAATTGTTTATAAGGCAAGTGAAAGTAGAAAAGCACTTTGGTACTCATGTATAAATAAGTAACGTTCAACACCTAATCCTTTGTTCCTGCTAAATAAGGAACTAATAATGGGGTCAAATCATTGACCTCCCCATAAATGGCTTATTAGTTTCAGTCTAATTGAGGAATCATATATTACTGTTTTTCTATAAGTAAGCTGTAATAGAGAGCCATTTTCTTGAAAGAAAATGTTTCCTGAAAACTAGAATGTAGCCTTTAAAAAAACTCCCAAACTCTTCACTTAAAAATTCTAAAGTTTTGGGGTTTTTTTGTCTTTGAAAGTGAGCTTTTTTTTTTTTTTTGTAATAAAGCTCTCTTTTCTTTTGGGAATACCTCTTCATCAGAAACACCAAAATCCTGTGCAAGGCCTTCCAAAAACTCAACTCCTCTTCCTCTCAAGCAGTCTGCAAGATGGCAGGTTGCAAAGGAATTGTATCAGACAGAAAGTAACTACGTTGATATTCTGACAACAATTATTCAGGTAAGAAGATTTTAAAGCCAGTCCAGGTAAGTTGTAATAAAATATCAGGTGTTTACATCAATTAGTGTTTTCAACCTGTGATCTTCAGGCTTTTGAGGGCTTGGGTGCATCAAAGCTTCATAGGAAGATGACAATATAAACAAATCTTATGTAATTTTACTGACATATAAAAATTCTCAGTTACAAATTGGGAAATACAATTTCTAATCTGGGATCTGCAGTGATACTGAAATATATATGGAAATTGGAAGTGTCAGGAAAATAAGATCCTCATGACTAATATTTTAGATATTAGTGATTGGAGATGGCAGAGGGAAAAATCTTTTTTTTTTTTTTAATTCTTCCAAGAAGAGCAGAATAGCAAAAAATTTACAGGAAGAGCTTAATTTCTTAAAAGTTTATTTCTATTCCCGCTGATTATCCTTAAAGAATGAGCCAAGATGTGTGTGAGTAGAAAGAGATGAAAGGGGGTT
This sequence comes from Petroica traversi, assembly GCA_025920805.1. Classification (NCBI taxonomy): domain Eukaryota; kingdom Metazoa; phylum Chordata; class Aves; order Passeriformes; family Petroicidae; genus Petroica; species Petroica traversi. Next base: position 4,594,842 of record JAHLSL010000060.1, read on the forward strand.
ATGCTGTAGTGATGTTCCAAATAAAGTGTTTGTATCTTCAAATGACTCTCTAAAACCCACTCCTGCTGAATGGAGGCATCTCAGGATTGTGACTGCAGGAAATTATGATCTAGAAAGGAAACACTGTAGCTTTCATAACTATTTCTAACAAAATGTTGGCAGTTGGGAGGCCATTAACTTTTCCTTCTCTTAATTCATCAGTTATTTCAAGTTCCATTGGAGAAGGAAGGACAACTTGGGGGACCAATCCTTGCACAGGAAGAGATCAAGACCATATTCGGCAGCATTCCAGATATTCTTGACGTGCACACTAAAATCAAGGCAAGCTGCACCTTTTCCCCTTCAGGGGAAACTGTCCTAGAGACTCTGCATCTTTTCTGCATGTTTTCAGTTGCATCTGCTGGATAGGTATAGACTCTTCCTGGTGCTCTTACAAATAGTGGCATCTTCCTGGCAGCATTTTGCAGTAGGCTTTTAAAAGTAAATTGCTTGCAACTTGGTGATTTGTTTGTGCAGTTTTTGTTGTTTTTTTTCCAACCAGTGGGGTCCAGTCTGGTTAATCACACCAGGGATTGATGTGTGCCCACTGAGACAGAGATGAAAGCAGAGCTGTGTGTCCGTGTGTCAAATTGGAGTCACCTGCAGCACACAGTGCAGGGAGAGTTGCTTTGATGTAGTTGTTGTATTTTCCTTCATCTTTGCTGTTATAAAGATATGAGCAGTGGCAGCAGCAAACAAATATTAGCGATGAATCCTTTTCACTTAAGGTGAATCCTGAACCTTCAGCTGTGCCCTCCTGTCCCTCTTATTAGCTGATGGTGATTGAGCTCGATCCTCATCAAGCTCATAGAGGCTTAACAGGCTTGGTTTCACTTTCCTTGTAGAGAGTGGAATCTATTCTAGTTCCATTCCAATCCTATCTTCTAGACTTAAGTCCCAGATTAGTTGTGCACTCTTAATTAGCACTGGTTCATCTGTCTTCTGTGTATCCTTTTTTAACATTCCTTTGGGATGTGTTGTGTATTGTGTTGGGTGCAGTACTGTTGTCTTACTGCAAAGTTGGCTGGTCCTGCCATGCAGCCAGACTCTACTTGCATTGATTTACAGCTATCTATACACATTCAGTAAGCCAGAGATATCTTGTTTTGAGCCCTCAGTAGACTGGAGGGGCTGAATAGCTTTTAGGATTGCCTGTTCTGTCAGCATGAAAGCACACCTTTGTTGACAAAACACTGATCCCCTTTAATGGCTTTATGCACTTTATGCTCAGCTTGTTTTCTTTCCCCATCCCTGCATGTATTCTAGGAAGACCTGGAAGATCTTATGATAAATTGGACTGAAAGCAAAAGTATTGGTGATATCATTCTCAAATATGTAAGTTCCCATTTCTTTTTCATGCTTACAACAATTATCTTGCCTTACAAACAGTCTTCTTCTAGGAGCTAGCAAACACAAGCAAAGCACTGCTGAGAAAGAACTCCAACTTGTATCATTGTATTTTTTATTTAGATTTTTCAGTTGAGTTAGGTAATACAGTCCATGTCAGGTTTTAGTGTGCATGTCTGCCCACAGGTATGAAGGATTAAAACTACAAACAGCTACAGTTTGAGAACTGTAATTTGCAACACTACAGACACACTTTTTACTCTGACTTAAAAGCCTCTTCCTGGGACCTTGGCCATCTGCTGCTTCTGATAAATAGTAACTAGGAACTAGGAAAATAACTTTTCAAAAAAACTTATGTTCTTTCTTCAAGACTTGAAACATGTAAATGAATAAGGAGCTCTGTGTAGAACAGGAAAGCTCGGTCTGGGACTGCAAAGTATTTAAATACAAATAGGCTGCTGGGTATCTTGTGCTTCTGTTGATCTGATGATTTTTGAGACAAATAGTGCTTGTCATTCAAAAGTTTTCAGTCTAAGGTATTGCTTCTGATGGTTTAAAAGATGATTGCAGTAACTAGAGAAAATACTGTCTGAAATTTTCAAAATTGTCACTGAAAGCCTCTGGCTAGGTGAGAGCCTGCCTCCCACTTGAGCTGCTCAGCAGCTTCTAAGATTGTCACATGTTTGCTTGATGCTGGTGAGAGCAGCCTGCATTTAATCAGCAGCATCAATCTGGGGCATCTGGCATGCAAAAATGTCTTAACTTGTTCTGAGAACACGGATGGGTTTACAACACGTTTTTTATTATTCTTTATTGCAATGTGCCTTTGAGCAGCTTTGTATGGCTCAGGGCATATGAACATATGCACAATGATACATAATATGTAAAGCAGAGTCCTAACAGTTGTTTCTTTCAGTCAAAAGACTTGTTGAAAACATACCCTCCATTTGTGAATTTCTTTGAAATGAGCAAGGAGACGATTACAAGATGTGAGAAGCAGAAGCCGAGGTTTCATGCCTTCCTAAAGGTACGTGTCTGCAGAATGAAGTCTGAGTAGGACATGGACTGTTACCATGTTCTTCTGAATGCAGTAGATGGAAGAATGTGACATTTTGAAAGCTCGAAGGAATGTGAACCTTTGTGAGACAGAAATAGGAAGAATTCGAACTTCAGTCCCTCAAGCTCCTCATAAGACTCCTTCATAAAAAGTCTGAGTACATCCTCTGTTAGACAGCTTTCAAAGTTGGTTTGATTATATGCACTTGTTGCTGGAAAAAATTCCTCCCAAATACATCTCTTTTCTGTAAAGATAACTGGAGCTGCTGCTTTGACTGGTCCCCTGCCTGTGTTTGTGAGACTTGTGTTTCTGAAGTAACTTTTAACTTTCTTTGGGCAGCTGTGAAGCGCCAGGGAGGCAGAATTTCTCAGCATTCACATCATGATGTGACTAATGAATAGGACCTAACAGTGAAGTTCTAACAGGAAGATGATCTTCAAAGCAAGTTACCTGAAGACTCTTAAGCTCTTCAGATATGAGTGCACTGTTAATAGTGCAGTGTAGCTTTAACCCCTATATGCAAATAGCCAAATAATTACACTTACAGTTTCAGCTTGTGTTTTCTGCAGGACTAGGAGTTACATCCAAGTATTCATGTCTGAAAGATGGTGAACAAATAAGAGAACAGGCTTTCCCCGTCCCACTCCACATTAGCATCTGAAACAAGAGCTGAGGGGTTGATATGTACCCTTTAAAACTAGACATTCTGAGAACATAAATCACTGCAGTTTTGAATATGATGTGGTTAGTAACAAGCTCTGTTAATGACTGTGGTAAACAAGTCTCACACTTGTAGAGCAATGCTAATTTCAAGGAAGGCAATTTTTCTCTGATCTTGTGCTTCTCTTGTATATGTGTAAAAAAAAAAAAAGGTAAACATTATTTCCTTTTCCCCAGATAAATCAAGCTAAACCTGAATGTGGCCGCCAGAGCCTCGCCGAGCTCCTTATCCGTCCTGTTCAAAGGCTGCCCAGTGTTGCCCTACTACTAAATGGTAACCCAGTGATGTAATTTTTATTAGTTTGTCTGTGAAGGTGTTAAACCCACAAGATGATGTCTAGTTTTTGTCATCATTAGCAACAGCTTTTCTCATCTAAAACAAGCCTGATTATGTGAGTTAACCATGATTCCTGGCAGTCAGTGAGACCCACTACTGAAGAAAGCATAAATTCTGACTAAATTCCACTTGTTCGTACATTTGTATGCAGGACACAGATAGAGGAACAGTTTGCACTGACAATTCTGTCTCCTCAAACAAGGATATAATAGAGATTCAAATGAAACTAACATAAACTAGACAGCAGTTCATATTGACAAGGCTTACAGTTTCATGTGTTCCACCCGGTATCAACCTCTTGCTCTTGATTTTGTTAATAAAAATAATAAAAAAGCCTCATCATCGGTCTTTGCTTCAGGTAGAAAAAGACTTCTGTGCTTGTCTTTTGATAGTTTTAATAGTTTAAGGGTTTGGTCTCAGTATTGCATGTTTTTTTTTTCTTAATGAGGTGCCTGGACTTCTGTTCAGCCCAGTTCTCCACTTAATTAGTTCTATTTGGACTCCAGGATAGATCTGATTTCTTCAGTCAGCTTAACTTAGTTTAAACTTGAGTTTTTCATGTTTTTTTTCAGGCACATGTAATGTTTAACTTGTGGAGTTTTTATTTCTTTAATTTTTTTTGTAATTGTAGATATTAAGAAACACACAGCAGAAGAGAACCCAGATAAAGTAACTCTAGAGAGAGCTATTGAGTCATTAAAGGAAGTGATGACGTAAGTCATGTTGATTCTATGGAACACACTGTTAAACATACTTCATTTAGATCCCTCTGTTCCTCCTAAATTGCTGTCAGTGTTATGTTGCTACAAGAAACAGTAAGTAAATATAACTGCAGGTGTTCTTCAGCCTCCTTTTGGCTGCTGTAGTCACTTTGGTGTTCCGTGCCAGAGCTCTGAAGGAGTCTGACGTTTCCCAACACTTGTACCTGAACCTCTGCTGACTCCCTGCCTCAGCAGGGACTGTCCCCAGTCCTCTGTACTATTCCAACTCCTATTTCTCTCTCCTCCTTCTGGAATTGAAGAGATGGGTTTTGTCTTTAAATCTTACCTCTGTTCATATATCTGCTGAAAGGACAGACTTTTGGTGGGAGAGTTTTCCTTCTGGTCCTGTATTAGCTCTTCTTGGCTTTGTTCCATGAGTTAATTAGCTGAAAGCTGAAGTTGTTTAGATTGTAAGTCTCACCTCTTTTGAAGTGTAGCGTATGTCTGCAGCAACAGAGAACTCCTGCATTAACTGGGTAAATGTTTATCCAGTTTTAACAACAACTTGTAAATTGTAATTATTCTTGCATCTGCTGCTTGGTGAGCTGCAGTCCCGAGTTGGGGGAGACAAAATGCAGGCTGTAAAGAACTGTGTTGTCAGTCTCTAGATCAAAATCTTGCAGGGTGGGGAAGGAGAATTCTATATTAACTCACTCGAGTGTCAAGTGCTGGTAACATGACAAGAATAGTGTTTTAGGGCTGAATTTTTCCATGTCATTCCCTGTGCTATTTAGCTATTTTTTCAGTCAAATGTGGCAAGTGCTACTGTATGAATTCTATCCCTGAATGTTTAGCTTTATTATTTTTGCAGGTCTTAAATACTGCACATTCATTTACTTGTGCTTGACATTGAAGACTAATATAATATGCTTTCCTTAGACACATTAATGAAGATAAAAGAAAAACAGAGGCACAAAGGCAGTTCTTTGATGTTGTCTATGAAGTGGATGGATGTCCAGTAAGTAATTCCTCCAGAGCTGCAGCTCTGTTAAATGACTGCAGTACTTTGTTCCCTTTGCAAAAGTGTGTGAGGCTGCAGTGCAATGGTGCTGGTTTAAACAGATTGCCAGTGTTAAGCTGTAAGCAAGCACTAATCCAGTCCTTGAACTAAATGCTTAATGAGCTTTTTGCTTCTGTCATTTAGGCCAATCTCCTGTCCTCACACCGCAGCCTGGTTCAGCGTCTGGAAACTGTGGCACTTGGTGATGACATTTGTGACAGGGGAGAGCAGGTCACACTCTTCCTGTTCAATGATTGCTTAGAGGTGAGATGACTCTACCAGTGCACCTCATGAACTGAATTGTGAAAGGCTTGACACTACACATGCATATAAATAAGTAACTTTTAAGAACTTTTGAGGCAGAATTCTAAGTCACAGGTTGCTGATAGGTCAACACATGCTGGTGTTTACTTTCCATTAACTTCTGTATAAGTCAACATAGTCATGTCTGCATGGCTGAGAAGTGTTAATGTAGCCTTTAATGTCTTGCAGCCAGAGTAAAAACATAAAAGCATCTTAATATGTTAAAAAAAATTTACCTGAATAGCACCAATGGATGAAAAAGTGCTGGAATCCTTGGCTCATCGGGTTGTTTGTCCTTTTAAAGTTTAGTTGCTTGTAATGGGAGTAAACAGTGGGCCTTGGTAGCTCTCTGTTCTTAGGCTACAAAAAAAAAAAATCACAATAAATGCCTTAAACTGAAAATACGTTAGGAAGAACTAGAGGGCAAAAATAATCTAACTGGGTTTTGGAGACTAATGTGGAAAAACTGAATTTATAAAGGACACTTTCATAAAGTACTTGTTGCTGTCTGCAGCAGTGAAGGACATTGTGTTCATAATTTAAAATAATTCAAAATTAATGCTGTCCTAAGCAGCACTTAGAGACAAAAGCCTGTTCTTGTGACTAGTGGTGAACTCTCCCTGGGAGTCAAATTGACTCGGTTTCATTGCTTCATATAAAGGAAGGAAAGGAAAACAAAACCACTTTTAATAAAGCTTCTTGGCGTGTCTCTTGGACAAGAGACAAACAACTGAAAATGTATTACTTTAACACACAAATAAGAACCTTACATGGTTTTATGCAAAGCCTGCTCAATGCCTGCATGCATAAGCAACAGCGAGTGATATTTCTAGGACAAAACACACCACATGTTAAGTTGGTTCATGCATATAGATGTGGTCTTTTCTGTTTAAATCTAGGCTACCTTGTGGTAGATTTCAAAGGACCCTTGTTTGTTATGCAGGGTAGAATTGAGGTCTGTAATGCAAAACTACTTCTTCTCTAGGTATTTTTTAAAAATTTATTGTATTTTTCAGCTGAGTGTTTTGATGCCAAGTAAAAAATATTGCTGGGCCTCTTGGACTGTAGGCAGTGAGCAGAGAGATAAGTGAATTCCTTTAAGATTTATGTGGTATAATAGCAAGATTTTCTGTGCCTTCCTGGGTAGTAGAAGGTAAAAATATAGAAAGGATACAATGGCAACAGATCTTCAATTGACCCTTTCTATTCTGTTTAACCACAGATTGCGAGGAAACGGCACAAAGTTATTGGAGCTTTCAAGAGTCCCCATGGGCACACAAGGCCTCCTGCATCTCTCAAGCATGTTGTTCTCATGCCTCTTTCTCAGATCAAGAAAGTCCTGGACATCAGGGAGACAGAAGGTCTGTATGTTTTGAAGTGCTGTGGTAGATAATTAAACACACATTTATTGTATTGTGTATTAGGTATGTGATTTTAGAAAAAGCTTCTGTTTGAATCTCTGTATGAGCTTGAGAATTTCTTGCTCTGGTACCTTTTGGCTTTTCAAGAATTTCTGCAGGGTGCTAAATTGGACAGAACGGATAGGTGGCATTAGCATAAGCCAACCAATTGGCAGTGTGAGATAAACAGAGTTAAACACTTGTCATCTCTGGATTTATAAAATAAAAACCAAACCTCAAACTTCAGCCCAGAGCATTAGACTAGCCAGAGAAAAGTGGTGTTGGTGTGAAACCACATTTTCTTCTAACTGGTGATGATAATGCTCAGGAGGAGCTGTGCTTGGCATCTTAAGATGACTTAACTTCTGTCTGCTTTGCCTTACTGCTCCAGCCTTGACATATAAATAATCTAGTGACACTGGTTTCTAGATTTCTATCCTGGCAAGATTTGGTGTTTCACTGTAAGTGATGATATGCACATCAAGTGTTCTGCTTTATGTTCTCTGAAGCACCTGAACATAGAAATGCAATGAAAAACAGAAATGGCTGAGGGTGGGTAGGCTACTCTGCAGATTATTTGGTGAATAACCAGCTAATGCATGAACAGCTGATTACAGCCTCTTGATGATGGCTGGGGACTGAACTCTGCTCTTGCAAGCTGTTGATACAACAGCTATTGTGTGGATAAAGACAAAATCACTGCACCAAATCATGTTGTCTGTAGCTCCAGCTCCTGGCAGACAGAGAGTTGACCCTTCTGAAATTTTTCCCCTGAATTATATGGGGAAAAAAATAAGTTCTTTATATTAACTCCTTGGTGGTTTTTTTTTTTTTCCCAATAAACTGTAGATTGCCAGAAAGCTTTTGCTTTAGTTGTGAGGCCACCTACAGAACTGAACAACAAACTGCTCAGTTTCCAGATGACAACTGAAGACCCTTGCAAGGAGGACTGGCTGAAGACGTTGTGTCGGCATGTGGCCAATACTATTTGTAAAGCAGATGCAGTAAGTACTCTGGAACCACACTGCTGATGGAAATATTTCCCTCTTTTTGGCTTTTAGCATTTGAAGCTAAAGAAGGTAATAGTTGGATGTGTCTGAGGTAAAGTGGATCACAAAACATTTGTGCTACCATGTCTGCAAGTCAGTGATTAAAAGGTAGAAAAGGAACCAGCCTGGTAGTTTATGCAGAAGCTAAGAAGTGCTTAAAAATCAAAAATTATTTATAATTAATTTTTGATGGGGAAAGGGTATGATTCAACTCTGTACTGTAGATCTAACAAGAATTGTATTCAGCTCGCTTTTTTCACAGTTATCTTTGAATTTGCAATCCCAATGTTATTGATATTTGGGCTGGATTAACTCTGTGTTAGGTTGAGTTATTTTTTTACACGTAACCTTCACCATAACACAAGAGACATGAAGCATCTTCCTCCCATAGGCAGAAAGCTACAACTTTAAAACAAGGAAATAACAAACAGTGAAGTAAAGGAGGCACTAGCCTTGTCACATTTCTGGAAATTCAGTGTGTGGGTTTTCTACAGTCAGAAAACTGCTAATTTGAGGAGTAGATTCTCTCCAATTATAACAAGAGGCTTTCAGCTAATGTTTTAATTATGTGAAAGTCTATGCATATCAGTCATCTCAATTTGCTGAAAGAACATGCAGTACATATAGCTGAAGCTACTGGGTGTGAACTAGAAATGCTTTATGTTCTGCAGTGTGTTCTTACAGTACAATGTTTGGTTGTGATTGCTAAAGGCATGCTTGTTACAGGAGAGGTAATTAGGTAATGAAAACAGCATCTTAGTTTTATTTTGCATGTCTTGTGATCTAGAGACTTAGGAAACTTGGCTTTGTGATTCCCCTTCTTTTTTAGGTACTGAGTAGGAAAAATGTTGATGTGGAAATGTTAATTTACTTTAATCTGTATGTTGCCTATCTTAAGTATTTCATGTCACATATAACTTGGCTTTTTAATAGAAATGAAACCTTTGCGTAATAAATGTATTGTTCCCTCTTGCCCCAAGATGTTTAGAATCATATGCTGACATTGTAACCTACTATACTCCATTCTGTTAGCTATAATTTCTGTAGCTATTGCTTTGTACCAACTATAGAATGCTTCTTTCTTGCTGATTTAAATGTCATATTGAGCTTCCATTTAAGCACTTTTGCCTGGTTTAAGAGTTCCGGAGCATCATATGAATGGGATAACATTGACTTTGCCACCTGGTGGCAGCAAAGGCTTTGGCTACTCTTCCTTAGGCCCTGGGACTGGCCATAAAGCTGCTGACTGGGGTGCTTCTGAGATTTTTTTTTTCAGTGCAAAATGTCATTTTCTTAAAACTAAGACAACAGCAAAAAAAATCATCCCAGCAACTTCCCACTTCCATGTGTGCCCCCCTCTGCCCCCCAGGTTTTGTAAGTAGGTAGCCAGAGATTGCACACGCTGGAGTTTAAGAATGAGGCATTAAAAAACCCCAAAACTCGTTGCTGTTCTGAAACTTCTACTGCACTTAAGCTGAAAGATTTTATTCTTAAGGTTTGACAGCTGGAGCTCTCAGGATTTCACTTCAGAAATGTGCTAGATGTCAGTGGAATAAAGCAGTGTTTATCTTGGAAACTCCCTCTGGATGCCTCAGAACTACTGCCTTTAATTTGGCCAACCCTGGACTTGAAACTGAATCAGACAAACTGAATGTAAAACTACTGATGTGATGGTTTCACAAACTGACTGCACCAGCTGTTGATCTAATGAAATGGCCTGAAAACAAATAGCTGCTGGAATATATGAAGAGTTAAATATAGAAAAATATAGCAATTAAAGCCTCTAAATATGACCTAATGGACTAGAAAAGTATATTTTGGCAAGTGCTGATATTTGATAGTTATTAAGACTATTTTTGTCTACAGGAAAATCTCATTTATGTTGCTGATCCTGATTCAGTTGAAGTAAATACTAAAGATATGGACAGTACTTTAAGCAGAGCATCCAGGGCAATAAAGAAAACATCAAAAAAGGTAAGATAGCATAAAGAGTGCTTTATAGTCAGAGAATTGTGCTGGGACTCCTTTTTCAGGTGGTTTGTAGTATTTACAGTAGTGACAGGGAAAACTTAATCTGAACTAAAACTCTTAAATATAATCTCCTTAAAGAAAGAAGGTGAGGAGTCCTTAAGGTTTTGGAATATCTGTATATAGTCTTAAGCATTACAGTCATAAGTATTATGTAGTCATTTTTGAGTTTGTTATGGAACTTATGCTGTTAAATGCTTTGAGTCTTTTAAATATAATGCAAAATTAAGAGCAGTTTAAAGGAGAGGGGGTCTAACTGTACAGGACTGAGGGATGTGACCACACCTTACTTTGACTTCTCCCTGAATCTCTGCCCTCCTCTCTCCCTGCTGTGTTGTCCTCATTTGGATGGAATGAGAAGAGCAGGGATGATGTGGAGCTTTTAAAAAAGTCAGATCCCTTTGGGTGTGGGGGTTTGGCTGGTTGTGACCCAGTCACACCAGCACTTGATTCACATCCTAACATGTTCAGAATGGTAGCCTGTATAACAGCAGCTATTCCAGCCTGGCTTTTGTCAGTGTTTAACCACTTGTCACACTCCTCAGGTCACAAGAGCCTTTTCCTTCTCCAAAACGCCCAAGCGAGCCCTGCGCAGGGCTCTGATGTCCCACAGTGCCACCGAGGGGAGGAGCCCCAGCTCTGCCGCCGAGGGTTTCATCGGCAGCCGCCTGACCAGCACCTCCTCCCTGGCGGTGAGTGACGGGCTGGGCAGCCCAGGGGAGTCACTTCTTAACACCACACTCCTCTCCTGTCTGCTGCTGCTCTCAATTGAACAATCCCAACATCCACAGTGGGGGAAAAATCATTTTTAGCTGCATTCATAGGCATATTCTTTTCAAGAGCTGTTTAATGAGAAGCCTTACTTGCTGAAAATGCAGAAAAATCTTGGTGGAGTAGAAACTGGGAGTTGCCTTAAACGTTTAAGTTGTAAAACCCCACCAGTCTCATTTGCTAAGGATGGAATATGTTTCCTCTTCTGACAGAGTGAGAGTTTCAACACAAGTCTTATATTGGTTCATGCTTTTGATTTTGAGCACTAAGTAGAAATGTGGTGTACAACCCTGAATATTACGGTGAACGTTTCAGTCAAAGCAGTGAGATGACAGACATCCTGTGAAACAAACTGGGAAGGAAGGGTACAGAAATATAGATGCTGCAGCCTGCAAGTTTTTAAACAACAACAAGAGAATTATCTCCTCATAAATGTTTAAGAAAACTTGGTAAAATAAAATATTGTTCTACATATTGCAACTCTTCTGCTATGCCTGGCTGCCTGTAACAGCTTTCTTCTGCTACATTAGGCCAGACTCAATTTCCTAATACAGTCTAGCAAAGCAGATTAGATTTGGAGAAATTTTTTCATCATCTTTGCTTTTTTGATAATGTTTGAGTAAATTTGATGAGTAAACACCTACCTTCTAGTCTGTAGTATGTGGGACAGAAGGCCAAGAAAAGGGAATCCTCTTCATCTTTCCAATACTGACTGATGTGTCAGTAGTTTAATATTGAGGTAATTCAGTATGTTTGAGTGGCCATTAAATTGTACTCCCACATGAGAAAATATGAAGCAGTAAGGGAGGAAGTATCGCAGCAGACTCCCTTGGGTTAGAGGAAATAAAAATCTACCAGTGGGGCTGTAGCCATAGTTCTCTGTAGAGAGATTTTCTTCCTTCTGTTATGATTATGCCAACAATTGTTTCTGCATTCTAATTGTCTTCATTTTGATACAGCACTGTATCTCATTACTCAGGAACTTGCAAGTCATGTACTTTTCTTCTTGTGCCTATCTACCCCAGACAAAAATACTTGTTTTCCACAAAATCTTAGAAACTTGCAAAACCACGTTTCTGTTTCAGATTCTTCCCAGAGCTCTTGCACCTCTGTGCTAATAAGCTGCAGCTTGGCAGCACATCATGTGTTGTGGTTTTTTTTTTAACCAATCCCACACACCACTGAACTTGCATAAAGCCTTTTCAGTTCAGTGATAAGGCTGAGGGGAAAAGAGGTTTGGATTCCAGCCCCTCACGTTGGAATATCAGTGCAGTTGTTGAGTAGGAAACTAAAACTGCAGGAGACCTGTCTGAGTCCAATAAGAGTCCAAGCTGTTATTCAGACATATTGTTTTGTTTAAATTAGATCCTGGCCTATGCTTATGTAGGAATTTTTTGGTGTGGGGAAAAAAACCCACAGAATAAAAGTATCAATAAAACTTGGATGCTTGGGTTTTTTTCCTTGTTTGAAGTAACTCTTAAACTCTTCCTGATTGTAGATTGCTCACTCCTCTTCCATGTGGAGCCTAAGTGGATCTGTTAAATGTGCTGTTAATGTCCATCGCTCCAGTTCTGTTGATTGGAGCTCTCAAAATCCCAAGCCTCAACCTGTGCTGTGTCCTGGCTCTCCAAATACTCATCTTGCAAATGCTGTAGAAGCGAAAGCCTCTTCCAGCTTGGAAATCTTAAATGGTCATGCCTTGGATAGGCCACATGCTCTCCCTGTTGTTCCTGCCACTCGTGCTGATGCTGGAGGTGATAACCAGCATGGTGCTGGAAAATTCTGTGCATCAGGTCCTGACTGAAGTGAGCAAGAAATCCTGAGTTCTCTAAGCTAAGAGAGCACGGTACAGCTCTAATGCACAAAGGGCTTCAAATGGTGTTGAGTTCTTCTTTTAACATCCTCTAATGCACAGGGTTGGAGTGGACTCTCACATGTGGTTCTACTTCTGGTTCTGGGTGCAAAGCTTACTTCCCAAACACTTTAAAATGTAATTTTTCTGAGTTTAAAAAAAAAAATGCAATTGAATTACTTATTGTTTCAGTTCAGTTGTGCAAGTGGCCATGTAGCTCACTGGCCAGAATTCTTAGGACTTTAACAACTTGATTGCAGGGAAGTCTTGAGCAGCTCATTTTACCTTTGGTTTTAGGATTTTTTTCTCTATCTGTAAATAGCAAAAATATCTGGTATAAAATACTTGAGAGTCTAATAAGAGCTGCTCTGTAAGGAAGAGTTTAGGGTTAAATTTTCAGATATTGCCAATGACTGCAAATGGAGGCCACTCCATATACAGGCACAGGACTTGTTCATAGTGAAGTGTGTATCCTTACCTGCCCAAAATATCCCTGTTTAAAAGACTCTTGAAGCATGCAGGTGCTTCTACCCTAACTACTGTGACCTGTTGATGTGCTGAGAAGCTTGGCTGGCTCTTAAGAGCAACAGAGGATTGCTTGTGAGAGTATCTTGAGGTCTAATGTGCAAAGAATATAAAATCTCAGCTAATCCAAAGAGGTTTACTTTTAGTGCTACATATTGATGGGTTGGTTTCACTGTAATTAAGTCTCAGAAGCAGCTTATTCTCCAAGCATCAGGAAAGTCAGTGTCTTGCCTGGTGTGTGCCCATCCAGGCACAGCTGAAGCAAGCTCTGACAAATCACTGGGATGGCTCTTGCCTCCTGCAGCCAAGGAGATGTGTGTTCAGCATATCACATATCACTGGGGGCTCAGAGCTGATGATAAGACAGAAAGATGTTGAATTGGAGGGGGAGCTCAGTTTCTCTAAGAGATTATCATAGTGTATCTTGCCCTCATTTTGGAAGCAGGTTATTACTGCAAACAGTGATGCAAGCTGTATGCTAATACTTGTTAACAGCTACTCTTCAAAAACATGTTTTTGCATTCCAAATCTCTCAAGGCTGGTAACAGGAAAAAGTCTCTTCTTCTGCAATATTTAAAATGTGTTAAGTTTCCAGTTCAAACTCTAGAAATGCTGAATCATTAATTTCAAAAGCTGCCAATCTTTGAGATCTTCTGTACTCACACATTCCTTGTATGATATATCAAGGTTGAGAAATAACTGCTGGACTGTTGACATTGCTCATAAAAGACCAATAACTTCTCTTTTCTCCAACAGGGTGTTCCTTCCCCCTCCTTGGTCAGCCTTCCCTCAATCTTTGAGAGGAGGAGTCACACATTGAGCCGATCGACAACCCACTTGATATGAGGCAGGAGGAAGAGACTCTGCTCCGTGGGAGTGACTGACAAGCAGGTGGCTGGGCAGCAACCTGTACTGACATTGATGGTACCTTAGTCATTAGCACTTAGCAATGATTAGCAAAATGTTAGATAACACTAAGTTAATCACAAGGGGGGCTTAGTTGTTTCGAAGCAGACCAGCCAATCAGTGGAATAAGGACTTGTCCCTCATTTAAACATAGGATTCCCTTGCACAGATTTATTTCCTTATCAGCATAAGTGAAATGTTTTCTTCTACAGAAATTGTCCCCTCCAGGCAATGAACTGGTTTGTCAGATCTAGAAATGAAGGTGATGATCTCATAATTTACTGCTAGTTTGGATGACTTTTATGCTTGCCTAACTTCATCTACTGGCAGAGCGCTCTGATGTTGGAATTGTGGATTTCTGAAATGGAAGATACATTATGAAGTACCTGACCTTTCAAGTATGACAGTTTGCCTGTTGTACAGCTGCTTATTCCAGATATTTTATAAATGTAGTTGTTTATAAATAAATAGAATTGAGTTCTGTGATTATGGTCTCCTGCAGCCTCACTGTAACACAGTGGTATGAGGAGCTTTGACCACCAAAAGTGATCAATTGAATTCTTTGTCTTGCTTTGAAGTGAAGTCTGAGGAAAAGAATTACACTCCTATTTAGTAGGGTTCTTAAAAAACCAAACCCCCACACCATCCCCATCCTTGGTTAATAAATCACTATTTAATGCATGGGATTATTGGTGTGACATTGTAACCTGAGGGTCCAATTCTGACGTGTCAGATTTCAGTGTGCTGCTCCTAAGGCTTTTACCTGGCTTTCTCATGTATTTATATCTTCCTTTAAAGCTCTGTTCACTTCTGTCATCTCTGAACAGTTTGTACCCTGCACTGCACTCTCACAAACTATCTAAATATGTAAATTTCTGCATTTCATTAACAGTTTCAACTGTTGGTATTAGCAGGAGTTCACAACTTCTGGTTTCTTTTTAACCACCTGTGTTTTGTCTTGTATCTATATGTAACTAGTGATTCTTTTGAATGTGTCAGACTGTTTTTTATATCTCTTTGCCAATCTGAGCAATGTAAATAAATTGTTAAAAATAACTTCTTCTGGCTTTGCTAAACAAGCTTTTATGAAAGTTTACTTTTTTATGTGGGGGGGAAAAAAAAAGCATTGTTGGGCTCCAGCCTACAACTGTACTCTGATTATCGCTGTAGTTATTCCTAATAAAATATACCACTTGATAGGCCTGAATTATTATTTTTTTTCCTTAATATATTCATGGATCTCCCTTGGATCTATGTGTCCAGTCCATGTTTTTTTTTTTTTTTTCCCTTGTCCATTCAGAATAAGCATCTGAGCTGAATATGCACTGACACTTCTATCATAAAGTGGGTCTAGAAAATAAACTATTCAATAAATACTATGCTAAAAGTCCATCAACATTTCTTGGTTTCTGGTTTTTTTTTTTGTTATTTTTGGTAGCTTCTGTGCAAACTTATGGCAATATCAATTTTGGGAGTGCTGAGTCCTCCTGCTCTTCAGTTGTAATGGAGGAACCAGTTCTGCCCAGTCTTGTTAATTCTTGGAGAAGGAGGAAGGCTATTCCTGCCTTAAGTGTGACTTTCCCACTGTTGTGTTGTTGATGCATTTTCTTACCCTGTTACATCAACTTTCAGCAAGAGATGCTGCTTTTATGATAAAATAGGTGTGCTGTTAACAAATGTTAGGATGAGCAGGGGTCTGCTCAGTATGTAACTTGGAGTGGGAATGGAATGGGAGAGTGTTTTACAGCTGTCACACAGCAGCAGACTTGAGTAAGGGGACAGAACAGACTGGGAGGTGGAAATGAGCTTTCTGAGTTAAAAAGGTGAGGCCGAGCAACACAGGACAAAATGAGGAAGTTTTACAAATGAGAAGCTTGCCCCACCTTTTCCATTTCCAATATTACATGCCCTTGTAGTATTGGCATAAGTCTCTAATGTTGGAGGGCATTTAGGCTGGTGTTTAAAATCTTAGGTGAGACTGCTTCCCCAGACCAGAATTTGAAACAATCTTACTTTTACTATCTCACCACATGGAATGTGACTTCTTGAGTAGCCATAAGCATCTGGTTTTGTACAACACCCACCTTCAGTCATGATACAGACAATTCACAGCTCCTGGACAACTTTTTAAACTTCAGTTTGGACAGTTTAGAAGAATTCAGTATAATTTCTTAAGACTTTATGCTGAGATTTCTGAATTGCAAAACTATAATATTTGAAACTCTTAAGGAAAAAACTGGGATAAGAATGACATTCCTTTCTAACCTCACTCTGTGCCACACGGCCAACATGTTTAGCATACAGAATTTTTTCATTCAGAAAAACTGGAATTCTGAAGAGGAGGTCAAAAGATGGTCTTTGTTTAAAACACAACCTTTTCTTGTGGGCTGTACAAAACCAGTTTGATGAGCTGCTCTCAGTGCTGCAAGAATCCTCTTAACCATTGCTTTAAATTGGTAATTGAAGGACAGCTGTCCAAGGAAAGGGTCTTCTTTTGGGTGGGTGTTTGGTGGGGGGAGGTTGAAGGAAGCAAGAACTTGTTTGCTTTAAAAAATTAGAACCCCAATGAAATATTCAAGAAGGTTGGAGGAAGTCTGGAGTAGAGGTCGGAACCATTCAGATGCCTAGAATTCATAAATGTCCCCTCACAAACAAAAGCATTAATGGCCTAACACGATCCATCTTTTATAGGTTCTTGTTCAAAGGGGAAAGATGGAGATCTCACAGCTGCACCTGTCTGCAAATTTGTGTAGATTCAACAGGACAGCTTGACCTGTGCTTTGCAGAGAGCAGTTGCTTTTCAAACACAGGAGCTGCAAACTCCTCTTCGAGATGGGTGTTCACAGCCCTGAAAGGCAGCTTCAGAGACAACGAGGGGCAGCTGGAATGACTTTGGAAACACAAAAGCTGCTGAAAGCTGAAAATGGTGCCTGAGTGCTTGCAGATGACATTGGAAGGGTGAAGGCAAACTGGTGCCACATTCTTTGCCTTGGGACTGGTTTTAAGCACAGAGCCAGAAACCTGCTCACTCCCAGCACTAAGCAAAGCTGAAATGGAAATGGGAACACCATGAAAACTAATTAAACGTGTAGTGAAATAGATGTCACCCTGTCAGACGCTGGGCAAACAACAGCCATTTCTCGATAAGAGCATTACCACTACTGAGGGCAGCATTTTCAGCTGGCACAGGGTATCCTGTCAGCCACCATACAAATGCAACCAGGCCTTTGTATACTTAATTTAGGCAGTTAGAAGTGCAATTACCGCCCTACCTGCAAACTGTAATTAGTTTAAGCTGTGTTGGTGCCTTTATCAGCTGATCCATACACTGACACTGACTTTAAGAACAGTCTGTCTTTTGTGGGAGCTACCTCTGTTTTTGAAGTAAGTTATTATGTATAAAAATATATACATGTTTGTGTGTTTATATAAACAAAAGCTTCTTACAAAGATATATGAAGATATACTAAGCAGCCTTTTATTTTTGCTCCCTGTGGGAAGGCCTAGTGCAAGTACTTTATATGAGTGAAATTAAGGAATTAAAGGTCTGATATTTATAGGAACATGGGGAAAAAGAGGAGAACCTCTACACCTCATTCCCTCTCTTCCCCCAGCTCCTCAATTTCTTTAAGGGCTGGAGAAGAAGGAAGAGGCTCTTGGCCTAATGCTGGAGTGCCAGTTTTGCTGCTCAGCTTCACGAGTGCTGGAGAGCCCGTCCTGGCTTGGGGGAAGTAAAATCTTGCACCTCCCAAGCCTAAAGCAGGTTGTGCTCTGCTGCTCCTGCTCAGGTTTCTCTGGCAGATCTGAAGATCAGGTAAAGGAGGACTTTTTGCACTTCTCTCACCTCCTTCTCCATCCAGAGATCAAGGAAAATGCACCCACCTGGTAAGTACGCAATCAGTTTATTAATGGATTCTTTAAAATGGAGTTGAGTGGAATATAAACAGCACTACCTGAGCTCTTGGGGATTTTGAGTTGTGTACAGTTAACAAAGATGATGCTTATTAAGGTTTATTTCTCAGTGTTTTGGACCTGCCAACTGCCTCTTGTAAATACTCAACTTGTGTCTTCACCCAAACCATCAGTGATGCAGTGGCTGTGTTGGATTGTGAGCTCCTACACGCTTTCTGGTGCTCTCTGATGGCATTTCAGTGGTTTCTCCAATGTTTCAGCCTGGAGAGACTGTAAATATAAGCATAAATGGTTTTGAAAATGTGCCTTTTTTTCTGTGTTTCAATGGCTTATGCATTAGAGTTGGTATGGCTGACAAATCAGCACTGATTGCTAATTAAAAAGCGTAATATATAAGGAGTTTCACACTTCCACTTCTGCCTCCAACTGAAACCCTGGCTGTATGAATGTGTGCTAGGGAAGCTCTAATGGATACAGTCTAATTACTTGCATTTTTGCTTTGACTTAACAGTTCATGAATTACAGTAACTCTGACTGACGGATCACTGCTGATTACAAATTAAATGGCAGAACTTGGTTTTATGCATCTCCAGCTATCAACCCCACAAAAAGTGACATTCCACATCTTAACAAAAGAAGCTTTTTCTCTGCTTGTTTGTTGATGTGTAAATGCTGATGTTATTGTCTGTCCTTTTGGAAAATAAAAGTTCTTTAGGTACATTTAACAATAGCAGTTGATAAATATATTTCAAAAGTAAAGTTACTGCTCTGCTGCTATGAAGAAGGCTTTGGGGAGAAGGTGTTCAAGGCAGCTGTGCTTTTTTTTGCTGGGGTAGAGTTAATTCTTTTCACAGTAGCTGGTGTGTGGCTGTGCTTTGGGTTTGTGCTGGGAACAGTGTGGATAAACCAGGGATGTTTGGTTGTGGCTGAGCAGGGCTTACACAGAGCCTGGTCCTCTCCTCAACCCCACCAGCGAGGGGGCTGGGACTGCACAAGGAGCTGGGAGGGGACAGAGCCAGGACAGCTGATCCCAGTGACCCAAGGGATATTCCAGACTGAATGGAGTCACACTCAGCATGAAACTGAGGAAGAAGAAGGAAGTGGGAATGTCCAGAGCATGGCATTTATCTTCCCAAGTC
Organism: Petroica traversi; assembly: GCA_025920805.1. Lineage (NCBI taxonomy): Eukaryota > Metazoa > Chordata > Aves > Passeriformes > Petroicidae > Petroica > Petroica traversi. The sequence continues at coordinate 4,613,988 of JAHLSL010000060.1, forward strand.
ACTGTTATGGCTTTCCTGGGGATGGCTGAACACCTGCTTGTCCATGGGAAGTGGGGAATAAATTCCTTGTTTGGCTTTGCTTTGTGTGCATGGCTTTTCCTTCCCTTATTAAACTGTCTTTATCTCAGCCCACAAGTTTTCTCACTTTTGCTCTTCTGATTCTCTCTCCCTCCCACCCTGGAGAGCGAGCGAGCAGCTGCGTGGGGCTGAGTCAAACCATGACAGCAGCACCAGGACTCCGTGGCTCCTGCCACTCTCATTCCTCATGGATCCCCTCAGCCCTCATAAAATGAGCACACAGAACAAAGGGAGTTTAAATCCTTTATCTGCAGGAGGGGACAATTCAGTCCCTGCCACAGGGACTCCCCAGGTCATCCAGACAGTTGAACAAATGTAGGAATGGATTGACTTCCTTTCTCATCATTTGCCTTTTCTGCTCAACATACCAAGAATTTAATCTGATTCTTGACAAGATCAGCACTCTCCTGATTTGTGATATGTTTTAATTTGTGATAGTGATCTGTAGAGATTGGCTGTTGAGGTTGGCAGTTCTCATGGTGATATCTGTCTGCTGCTGAATGGCAGTGGGTAGAGGAATGGAGAGCCTGTAAATGGTATAAATGTTATAACTCTTGCTGAAAGCCCAGAAATATTCAGTTTTATTCCAGACATAGAATTAGAATGCCATCAATTGCCACCAGTCTTTTCAAATCAAAGATATGGCAGCCTGATAAACTTTTCACTTGTTACAGAAACACAGCAAAACTTTTATCCTAAAGAAAAGAAACAAACTACTCTTCTGAAAAGAAATTATGCTTCTCTAATCTTTTTCAGTTTCTGAGCAGGCCCTTAAGCATGTGAATATTTCACTATGCAGTTAGTAAAAATCCATCAGAGATAGTGCTCAAGAGCAAGGGTCAAAAGAAACGGTGTGATACTTGAGATCCCATATATCAAAATGCACAGTGTAAAAATCCTTGGCATATAGGTGTTCTTAATGGTCCCTTCTGGACTTAAAATGTATTACAGAGAGAAACTATCAAGTCATTTTTATAATTTAAAGCTTTATCTTTTCCTTGTTAGTAATTCTTCCTGTCTGAATATCATTGTTCACCTTAAGCAAAATAGAGAATATATTATTAGTGGAAGGTAATAAAAAGGACTCTGCGTTATTGCGGTCAATACCTGTAATAAATGTAAAATTTGGTGTTCCAAAGGGTGTCAGAAAGGTCCTTTTCTCTTTGCTTCCATCCAAAGTATTCAGCAGCATTGCTCGTAATAGCAACTCAGAGCAATACATTTCTGCAAAGACAAGCACATGACGGTGTCTGAAAAACAAATTATCCCAGGTCATCATAAATGAACCACTGAAGTGATGGTTAGAAAACCTTTATGGGCAAAAGAAGCCCACGTGAAATTGTGAAATTGGGACTTTTGACTAAAAGGCTTCAGAAAACAGTTTCTGATATTACCTATAACTCTGTGTCATTCATAATGGTTTTATCTTTAAAAAAAAAAAAGATATTGGGAGATTTAAAAAATGTGCAGAAATCCAGAGAACTGGGGCAGTTGCTTTCAATAGGCACTTTCAGTGAGACCTACTGTGCCTCACATTCTCCATGTGCCTGAACACGTGAGCTCTGCCTGTCCTCGTAGTCTTGGTGAGTACTGAGATGAAGTTTTCTGCAGCTGACAGCCCACAGGATGTAAAAACTCCAGCATTTGCTCTCTTTGAGTAGGAAATCACTGGGATGACTCAGCTTGAGTAGTTAGCGTAGCAAGAGTGACCTTTGGAAGAAAGCTGTCGTATGGAGCTGTTCTGCTACTACTCTCTCCAATTCTCCTTTACTCAAGAATGAATGGCCAGCTTCAAAGAAAAGGTTCACCACTTTAATTGAATATTCTCCATATTGAGAGGAGTAAAAATAAACATTCTTCTCGGTTCATTCACGCACGCTGGAATCATCCGAGTGTGACATCTGAGAGGAGCTACATGATTATGATCTGAAATGAGAACAAAGTTCATCTTGTGCGAATTCTTGGTTTTTTTTTCCCTGCAGATTTTGAAAGGGGAAAGAGATAGCACAATCTTAATACCCATTGAAGCTCAGGAAAGGCAAGGCTGTGAGCTCCTGCTAACCTTTTTAGCATTCTGCTGGCTAATTGTCTGTCCATTCCACTTTCTCGTCCCAGGTTAATGGGGTGGTTAACAGGGGAGGACAGGAACAGTTGGCCAATCACACCACATAGCAAACTGAAAAGGTCAGAGCAACGTGCTGTATTATTCATGGACTTTGCCTTGCTGGGGTATCTCAGATCTCACGTCTTCCCGTGATGAATTACAGCAGGAACAAGGAACGGCCCAACGTGAAATTGGCTCTTGTGACAATAATTGTAGTTCAGATGGAGAAATGTAAAAGTGTGGCCTGCTGCTGCTCTGGGTTTTGAGACTGAGGGTGTGTGATCACATCTGGCCACTGAGTGAGCAGCAGGTCACATTTGTGTGACTTCTCAGCTGGGTTATAAGTTTAATACTGTGATTAATATTGTGATTCTTCTCATTTCAGCCATGGACTTTGTTTTAGAAGTACTGTGTGGTGCTTAATATCCCTCCTTTATCTCCTGTGACAACAAATTCATGACTATCTTATGGATTTCTTCATATCAGACTCTTTTTTTTTAATGTGTTATTTCATTTTGAAGTATTATATGCTAATTCCTAAGACGCCATCAGAAGTGGACGGTTAGTCCTTATTCTCAAGAATCTGTAAAGTCAAATTTGAAGGAAAACTTGACGTGACCATTATATTTTCCTTCATCTTGGATATGAAACAGAAGGAGATACTTGCACTGTGACTGAGGTACTTCAAATTATTTTGAGTGCAGTCCCTCCCACTGACCATGCAGAGCTCAGCCACAAGCAGAGCACTGCTTTAATCCCTGCAGTGGATCTCATTAGTGCAGGTCCTCATTTAGTCCCTACAATTGGATATCATGGATTCACCTCACCTTTTTCCTCTGGTGATGTGTTTCATGCAATACTTTAGGTGTAGACCCACTTTGGACCCCAACCTTGTATTTTTCGAGTGTTTTTACTGTACCCCTTTGACAGGAGGGACTTCACAAATATTGGAATATCTTTTTTGGGAACAACACCTGTCTGGTCTACCTACTCCTGTAATTACTGTTGTAAGCCAAGAGTAAACCATACCTAACACCTGGAGGAGTTGATTGCCTGTGTCTCTTGCAGGGAAGAGTTACAAGGCAGCCTTAGAGGAAAGGACTATTTATACCTTTTCTTTTCCTTCACTTTCTTAAAATTGGTAATGGTGTTCTTTGCTTTTCGTTGAGTGGTTTCAACTGCCATCAGTTGCCTGGGGGCACTGAACCTGGCTGTCATAGATAAATCATTTCTGTGACAAAAAAAATTTCTGTGATGGAGGCAAACAAGTCCCCATCATTCATTTGGGAACAGGTCTTTGAAAGAGAAGTGACCTGAAAGGGGAACTCATGGGGAGTGGTCTCAGATGTGTCCTTGTGCATGGGACTAAAATAGCCACAGAATCCATGGCCCAGATGTTTTAATGTGCCCTTAGCAAAAAAAAAGGAGGATGAGGAATCAAGTCCAGCTTGTAATAATATTTCCTGAATGAGAGAAGTGGTGGTTTATGTCTTTACCCCATAAAAATTTCCAGCTAAGAGGACAGAGAATTGTTATAATCCAGTCTGCAGTTTATATAAAAAGCAAATTTATCAACTTACCCCTCCTTCAACTTCCTAATTTTCCAGCCAAAATGCAGTATATCCATGGAATAAATAATTGCCCTTTTTTTTTTTTCTTCACAACTTGAAGAGTCCTGAGTAAAATCCTATGCACACTGAGGCCTGAGGGATCTGTGCACTACAGATGGGCATTTTTGGAAAACATCAATGCCCTTCTCCATGACAGAGGCTTCTTTCTTGTTTGCTTTGTGTTGTTTCCTGGCTGCTTCATTCTCCTGACAACTGTTGTCATCTGAAGCTCTCGGGGGGCTAAAGGGCACAGCAGCCAGGTGTTGGCCTAGATGTTTCCGACACCTTGCAGATTGATTTGGGCTGTGGCCTCTCTCCCCCTCTCTAAGTGATGTATTGATCTGCCTTGTAGGAAGGTTTTCCGCCCTACTTGATATCTGAAGAGTGAAATGTCACATCTTGCCTCGGATCTGGGTCTCCCACAAAGCTCTGGATGAAACTGGAACATCTCTGTGCTCAGATCCACCTGCTCGTGTTGCACAATGCTTTTTCTTGGCAATGCTGCTTTCTTTCTTCCCCAGGATCACCTGCTTTCAGTGCACTTCATTGTTTTTCACCATTTCAGGTAAAAATGCCTGATTTTCATTAAATATTGCGGGATTGTGAGCCACATTAAGAGTATTTATTTAAGAGGCTGATGATTTACCAAAGCGTGTGCTGTGGCTCGGTGATCCATGGAGAGCAGTCTCTCTGATTTAATGTGTGTCTGCTCATCAAAGATGGATGATTGCCACTCTGTGTCATAAAACTTCACCTGACAAAACCAACTCCATGGCAAAATAATGCCGTCTCCAAAGGGCAATAATTCTTCATTTCTCTGTCCTACATATTTAAGGAGCTCAGATTTTTCTCAAAAAGATTTCTTTATTCTGTTAGGAACGAACAAAGGACCATCAAAGCTTTTGCCAGTTTTTCTTATTTTTCAGAAATCTTTTTTGAGGGCCTGGCAAGGCGGTCTCTAGCAGCTAAAACCCTGTAGGTCTTAGACTCCTGTCCGTGATAAACAGCTAATGGGAATTAAGTGCCTAAATACCTTTTCAGTTCCTGGATTTTTAATGAAATCTTAGGGCTGGGGACAGCATTTTTTCTTTCTTTCTATGCTTTTGTTTTAAAAATCACCCTTGAATAAGAGAAAGCAGTGAACTGAACGCTGGTTTTATAAGGGTGAGGTTATTTTCTCACAGAGCAAACAGAGTGCACCAAAAGGCTTTAGCAGAGCCTGTGAACTCCAGCTGGGGATGCTGGGCAAGCATCACCTGCTCAGGTGACCCCTGGTGTGTTCCTTGCTGAGGATCCCTGTTTTCCTTGCTGCTTGGGTGAGAAGCCAGCAGGGCTTTATAGTTTGGATGCAGAATATTCTGAGAGCAGGGAATTTTTTGGCTGGGTCCCACTTACAATTTAAAATGCAATACAATTGAATGCAATTTAAATTTAATAAAAATTAATGCAATTTAAATTTTAATTAATACAACTGAGAGTTAATTCGGTTTAAAATAAGCCTTTCACAGACAGCTCAGACTAATGAAGTACAGGATAAAGTCGTGGTGTAGATAATCTATAGAAAGGGGAAGAATCATTAAGTACAAAGATGACTCTTGTTGGCCTATCTACCCAATACCTATAAAATCTATAAATCTTCTCCTTGGCTCTATAGCTTAATGTTAGGGTCAGAAATGCACAGATTTGGAGTCAAATTCATGTTTTCCATCCTTTTGTTCCTTAAGAAATTATCCTCTGCTGTGTTTAAGTAGTTTTCAATTAGTCCAATGTGCAATTATAAAGAAGTTGAGTCTGAAGAATGTCACTTCCCCTCTATAAAAATCTTTAAGACTTTTGCAGTCAGTTTATTCCAAAACTAATTGCCATTAGAAAACAAAACACACAAGGGCACCTCTCATACAATTGGCTGCAGTAGCAGTACCCAACTTCATAATTTATTTTTTTTTTTCTCTCTTTCTATTTGGATTCAATGGCTTTACTGCTGTGGAATAGACTCTTTCATTGAAACCTGTACATTGAAACCAGGAATTTATCACAACTCTGCCTTTAAATGGCATTGAAAAACAGCCACTTTAAAAGGAAAGGATGATGAGGAAATTAATCTCAGGCAAGTTTTTCTTGATAAGGAAAGAGAACAGAGGCTTCTGGCATTTATATGCCAAAAATCAACACATGGAGAAAAATGAGTATTCCACATTGCTGTGGCAAGAACCATTTTTCTATTAAATCAAAATGAAGTTTTGAATAAATATGTTTTCCCATGAATATAATACACATGAGAATACAGTAAATGAATAATGACCTCAGTATTTCCCCCAAGTAAAACAGTAATTAACTTAATAAAGAGTGTATTCAGGTGCTCATCTTCCTTGCAGGGGTGACTTCAAAAAAAAAAAAAAAAAAAAAAAGAAAAAGAAAAAATAGAATAATAGCACTGTGTACAGGTATTCTGTAAATTCGAAGCATTCATAATTTTATGTCTCTCTCTCTCCCCATCCCTTACCTTTATTCATTCCCTTTGTCAGCTTTGGCAACACACAGCATCTCTGGAAGGCGAAGATGAGAATCATCTCCCTTCACTCTGAGTTATACTCTAGACCCAGACCCTATATAACGTGAAGATCTAAAGAATCAATCTTCCAATTGCATTTTAAGCTGAAATAATCTTGGAAAAAAATAAAAAAAAGTCCGAATCTATCATCCTGACACACGTTCAGTGGAGCGTTGTTTCTTTAGGCTCAACACGGAGCAGCTGACTGGGAATTAATCTGAGCCTGGCTTCCTATTGTATTTATTCATGTGTTGAGCTGTTACCAAAGTGCTCCTCAGCCTGAGCTGGAGCTGTGCCAGTGCTCTGGCCGTGGTTTGTGCTGGTGAAGGGTGTGAGTGTGTGAGAGAAGTCAAAGCAAGCAGGAATGTTTATGTTTAACAGTTTAATCATTTATGGATGGTTCCACCTGCCCCCTGGGCTGCTGAGGGCACGAGGAATGGCTCTGGGAGAGGAGTTCCCAGAGAGGAGCTCTGCCTGCTCCGTGGAGCATTTCCAGGGGATCTGTTCCTCCACATGATGCTGCAGGAAAGGAGCTTCTGTTGTGCTGGTGAACCTTGCTGGGCTCTTGTGCCTGTGCTTCTGCTGTCTTGTTTCCAAAAGATCCACTGGAACAGAGCCGGGCTCTCTGAGGAGCCTCACGGGCTGGCTCTGCTGGGAGCTGCTCACCCTATAATCATGTGGAGGATTAGAGGAAGGAATCATTATGCCAGCCTCAATTTTAAGAAGCTGAAAATAAAAGCTTAGGAAATCACTGATCTGGCCAAAAGCACACGGGAAGCCTCAGAAAGACTAATCACTCAGTGCTGAGCTGCAGTCCAGGGGCTTAGCCATATTATAAACAACCACTAAGCCCCCAAGACTCTTCTCCAGCAGACCAAATTAAAATATCTACCTAACTTTCTCCTACAGTTAAAAGCCACTGTTTCTATTTTGGGAGTAGTGGCTGCGTTTGAGTGAGCACAAGGAGTGAGAGGAAACAAAACAGGTCCTTAGTGATGGGTAGGGTGTGGGGTGAGGGCAATGGTGACACCAGAACAGCAACAGGTTTTACAGCAGCTCCTTCAGGACCATCCATGAGCTCTGGATTTGTGGTGATGTCACCAGAAAATCCCAGTGGAATGATGCTCCTACCTGGAGCCGTGGCTCGGCTGCTGTTGTGTGCTTTTCACATTGATAGAATACCTGTCAGCTCCAGCCCCCAAAATAAGTTCTAATATGGCATATCAGGGGTGGAAATAATAGTGGCTTACATAATTGCAATGTTTCTGGCACAGCTGATGAGCTGATGATGTTATTTGCACAGCAGTGATGACATCCAAACCCTTGCCGACTCACACGGCGCGCGCCGAGCCCGGGCAGGATTTAAATTACCAGGAGAACACAATGAAAATACCGACTCTTGACAAGATAAAGGAGTGGGGGGGAGCAGTGGAGAATGGCTTAAAAATCTCTCTTTGGTGGCTGCGGCGTTCACTAGTGCTAATTCATGGCTTTTTACCTTGCATATTTCATTTTAAGAAAGTAAATTGGAAGCATTATGTTCTGCCTTTTTGCCTTGATTTAAAACCTGCCTGTGCCCGCTCCTCTGCTGCCTGGCTGTGGTGAGGCACCTTTGGGGCTCTCACTGGGAAATGCAAATTTCTTGAATCAATAGCTTCACTTTTTTCTTTTCTTTTTTTTTTTTTTCTTTCCCCCCTGCCAGTAGCAGTTTAAATAAGAATACATGTGGGTGGGAGTAGGTAGGACACCGTTTGTAGACAGCCCAAACATGATGAGTGTTAGAACAACAGCTGAAGGAAAATGGATTTTGGAAAAGATTTATTCCCAAGCAGAGCAATAACTGGCTCCAGACTGATGCTGAGACTGAATCCCAGGGATCTATGGCTGAATCCTGCAGCTTCTCTCGGCCCAAAGCAGCATTGAGGCTCTGCTGGGCTGGGCTCACAGCTCAGCATTCACTGCTGGAGTTACCAGTGATTCACATCAGCCCACACAGAGATAAGGTCAGTCCTTTGCACTGTTTGAGTTTGGATTATGGTCCTCACCTGTTGTGCCTTGATCCCCACAGCACCCACAGCACCCCCAGTCTGTGCCTGGCAGGCGGGCAGAGGCACCACACCCCATCTGCAGGGCTGTGCTCAGCTCTCTGTAGCTGAATTTGCTGCCTGATGTCCTTAGAGTGAGGTCCCTTCAATCCTCTCCTGAATGCACAAAGCCACCCTTTCCCCATCTGCCTTTCAGTGCCTTTATGGGCTTTTTCTCAAGTGCCTGGTGACCTGAGAACTCATGAAGACAAACTGGGCTTCACCTATTTTTAATCCTCTGCTGCTACGACATCTTTCTTTCAAGATATTCTGAGTATTCCCTGCACCCCAGTTTCTCACAAAGTTCCTGCTTTGGATCAGTGGCTGCAGCTCTGGTCCAGCTGGAAATTCCTCTGCACAACTGTTCCATCTACTCAAGTTCCTCACGTTTCTTCCTCATTTGCTCCTGATTTTAGGCTGCTCCTGACTCTGTTTCTCTTGCTGGATTTTTCTCTCTGTCTTTAGTCTGGACCCTGTGATCAGCTGGAGGGAGCAGGAAAAGGGAATGAAGAATATGAAGATCAAACAGAAAAAAGGGGAGAAATAAAAATAAAAGATGCCTTCTAAACTAATTACATGCTTAGTCCACAGCACATCCTGTGGTGCCTGTAGGTGCTTTGGGATCAAGCCAAGCAGAGAAATGTAGGGTTTTGGGGACAGAAATCTGAAAACAAACCAGGTCCTCAGGGTTTATTTTGTGGTCTTTATGTTAATATTGTGTTTATTTTACATTGCCCCAAAAGTATTTGTGCTTAAATTCTTGCACCAATCATATGCCATGGAAGAGATCAACGTTGGAAATTGATTTGGGGAGAGGCAGAGCAGAAAGCAAGGCAATTAAAACACCTGGACCTCTGCAAGAGCACAGATATTCAGTGCTGGTGTTTTTAACTCTCTGCCTTCAGTTTACACCCATGAATTTTCTGAAGGGTAAACCAGGCTCTGGGTCTGTGGCTTAGGGGAAATAGGACAAAGACAGATCTCCAGGTTGGTGCCTAAGTAAAAACATGAAACAGGACAAGAAAAGCAAACTTGTCTGGCCCACCTGAAGGAAATTACACTATTTTTTTATGCCAGAAGAAAGCATGGGGAGGACAAAGCCCGGACCCAGAAGCTGCTGTGGTGATGGCACAGCCTTTGATGAGCTGCTGAGGCATCAGCACAGACCTGCAGCACTGACAAGTCGTGTTTCAGGTGTTCCTGCTCTTTTATTCTTGGGGAAAATCAGCAGAATGAGCAAGGTTGCGCCTGCCTTTCCTCGGTGCCACACATCAAGGCATTTCTGCTCCGACACGGAGTGAGAAGGTGAAAAGCATAATTAGTGCACCAGAAGTAGCTGGATGGACTGCCTAAGTCAATTAGGCTGCTCTGAATCTCAGTCCTGAGTTTGCTGGGAGAAGAAAATGATCTGTGTTCTGTGGGAATACTGAGCTGATCAGCTGGTTCTTAACTGAAAAGGTTTTCCATTGGTCTCTGAGGCTGGGCAGAATCTGTAAATCTGGTTTTGGCACACGTCTAATGCAGTTTGTGTCTGCAATGAAAACACAGGGCTCTTTGGGTAACAGGCACTGCAACAGGATGAGCTGGAAGGATGAACTGCAGAGGGTCTTATCAGGTGATACAAAATGTGGTGTCCCTTTGGCTCAGGGTTTGATTCAAACCTCCAGGAGTTCTTGAAAATGACATCCTGTAGATTCACACACAGATAAGGATCACACAGGCCTTGTTTGGAGCATATAAAAATATTTCTGATCCTGCCCTTTTGCACCTGCTGGCCAGTGATGGATAAAGGGGAGGGCCTGGCTGCTGGCAGTGCTGAGCCCTGCTCTCTGGATGCCATCCTGATTGATTTGCTTGTGCTGTGCAGGGAGGTGCCAGCAGCCCTTGCTGGCTGCAGCTGAATTACAATCGTGGCAAGATTTCACTGTGAGGGACTCTGGAGGTCACCTGGACCAACTTCCTCTTCAGAGCAGGACTTTGTGGGGCTTTATTCTCCATTTCTGAAAAATTTACTGCGTTTCTGCTGATGCCCCTATCAGTCCCTTCTGAAATTTCCTGGGTGCACGTGGTTGTGCCCTGAAAAACCCCAATGCCAGCATATACTTCACTCTTCCTGGGCACTCCTCGGGGTAAGACATCCCACAGATGGTTCCTAACCCAGGGACAAGCACGGGCTGTGATGTGGGATGCTGCAGGACCATCCATCATCCCTCTGCTTTTGTCCAAGTCCTGATGGGCCACAGATGTCAGGGAACTTGTCAACCTTTGCTGCAATGGGTTGTTCCAAGAAACAGATGTCTGTGTTCAGTGACTTACTGACTGTCCAAAGGAAGCTTTCACCCAAAAATGGGGGAGCTGTTCTTGTCACCAGTTGACTTGATAGCACACACATCTTTTAACACATCAGTGTGAATTCATTTCAGTGCAAATGCAAAGTATCACTTATTTAGTCTGCTAAAGAGTTTAGAACAAAATGAGAAGGAGGCAGAATCCAACAAGGAAAAATCTCTCTAGGGAAATAACTTTGTTTAGAGAAGAATTTAGTTGGTTAAGCAGCAAGCAAACCCTGTAAATTTTTATATCATTAAAGTATGTCTTGCATGGGTGCATGTGTTTGCATCCTCTGTAGTGTGGTGCCCAAACATCCAAACTTCCCAAATCCCAGTGCAGCTCTGGGGAGTCATGCTCAGGGAAGAGACAGATGTTTTTGGAGATGTCTGCAGGAGCTATAAATAACAGGTAATGGCAAAAAGGATCTTCTGGCATACAGACTCTATTTTTATTACTAGGGAGCTATAAGTAATAGAAGGCAAATTAGCTGCCTTTAAACATGAAACTCCTCTCAGTGTTTTCCATTGTTACCCATAGGTACTTGCTAAAGCACTCCTTGGAGTGGCCAAGGGAACAATACTTGGAGGGTCTAAGAATAAGTAGGGATAGCTATTCAGGGTATGGAGGAAAAGCTTGAGAAAAGCTACCGATATTTTATTAAAAATTAAATCCCAATCTATACCTTCCATTAAAGTCAATTAGGACAGAGGTTGCTAAGTACTGGGGAGGGGAAATAAAATCCTGATTTTATTGTTTGTGCGTTAAGTGAAGCACTTTTCCTCTGTTATGATTGCTTTTGCAAGGGAGGAAGTTTGCCCAGGGTCTGGGCAGGGCAAAACCTCTTCCCTGCCTTTGTTTGAGCACCCAGCTCTCACCTTGGACCTGCTGCTGGAAGTGTTCACAGCTCAGATACAGACACCAAGGATAAATCTGGTGTCCCTCATGCTCCATTCCTGTGCTTCCCCTTGTCTTGTTTGTATGCACGGCCTCTCTTTAAAGAGGGGATTCTGACAGCTCCTGTGTGCCTTCCCAGCATTCAGGGATGAGCTCAGTGAAACATGGAAAAACCAGTGTTTGCCTGGAGCAGTAAAGCCCCAGTGCTTAAAGCAGATGGTGGAAAGAGTCTTTGTTGATGAAGAACAGAATAAAAATAACATTGATGCTGCTAATGAATTGCACTTAATAACTGCCTCACAACTCAGCCAGTCCTTTTGTACTCCACAAGCTCTTCTGAAACCCCTGTCCAGCACATGTTTACTATCACAGCCTTATTGACTCACACCATTTTTCACAGCAGCAGCAATTCCTGGTAACAAGTGTTTATAGGGCTGGAGACCTTCTGAGGTCGAGGGCAGCAGGTGAGCACACTGCTGTTTGTAACTGACAGCACCATTAGCAAGGGCTGGGGAAATATTTACCTAAATCCTTCTGTGGGGACTGGCAGAGCCCAGAATCGCCTGTGATTTAACTGCCAGGCAGCTACAAGCACCTACATTATTCCAGTTTTAGGACACTTACTGCTTAGTTGCCAGATTTGCAGCTGTTTAAAATTATTCCAGTGACTTAGCACACCTTATAGTTTGGTGGAATGGACCAAAGGCCTTCTCAGCACAAACCTGATAGCATTAGCAGAGTTTTGTTGGAGCTGTCATGGCCCAGGCATTATGGATATAGATGATATGTGTTATTAGACTGATTGATTTAGCTGGAAAAAATTATGCTTTTAGGTACAGAACTTTCTTTCTAGTGTGGAGCAGAAAACTTAAAACTGTTTCCTTCAGATTTGAATAAAAGTTTTTGTGCTTGAAAGTTCCCTGTGAGTCGCCACAGCTGCAGTTTTTCCATTGCAGTGCTGGTCTGTCATGAGGAAGAGACATTTGGTGTGTGAGCTCTGAACAGCTCAGCTTTATATGGAATACTGGTGTCTGGAGGGTGGGAAATGGGCAGGATGCAATTGCTTCTTCCAGAGCCAAGGACAATGTAGGCATCTTGCTGGGGCCTCTTTTCTTCTCTTGTATGCCAGGCATAAAGAACCTGATACTCACAGGGGTAGAAATTGATTTTGGGGAACAGGAGTATTGCTAACACCTGAAATCCCACTGTCACCTCTCTCTTACACAGAGTTCTGTGACTGCTTTTATTGTCCCTGTGCTGGGGCTCAGTTTATAAATGGGACTGTTAGGTAGCCTACAATTCTTTTATATCACCTGGGATTCTGTGGGGCAAACCTCATTTTCTGCTCAGGTACTCTCCCCATTCCCTCTGCTTGATCTAAAATCTTCACTCAGCACCAGGCTGGAACCTCTGTCAGTTACTTGTTGTCTCTCTTGAGGCTGTTGCTGAATCAGTGTTAATCCTTTCCAGAAGGTCTCAATGCTTTCTGTAATCTTGATATGAAGCCAATGTTCATTAGCTACTACAAAATTTTTTGCATTTCTACCTGGTTGCTCTGCTCTTGGTTTCCTTCACTCTCAGCCTACCTGAATTGGTGCCACAAACACTATTTTTCTTTTACATTTGCACTTTTCTGACTTCTCTGCACATTAGACATCTACTCCTGTTTCACATAATGCCCTTTTCGTACCCTTTCTCACCCTTTACACAGTGAGTCCACTCATGAAACACTCGTCTGCACCACAGCCCCAGGAAGAGAATAAAACCAGGAACTGCTTTCCTTCGATTAATTTAGGAGCTGCCAAGTTTGAGCCAAGAAAGTGCACCAGAGCTCAGTGACTTTTGAGGCCTGTGTGCAGCTCCCAGTGGCTGTGGCGTGGGCTTGGATGACTTTATCAGGTGTTGCAAAGTCATATCCATCAAAAAGCTGCTGGGGTAGCCAGCAAATCCTATTCAGCAACGTGTCCACTTCCCATCACCACCCCATGAATCTCCCTCCTGGCTCCTCTGGCTGACTGAGAGCCCAGCAAGTCTGAGGCCCTTTTCCATGGCTTGATTTTCAATTAAGAGATAATGTCAGTGGAAGAGCACAGCTCATCAGAGAGTGTCCCCCTGCTGTTGCAGAAGGCAGAGATGTGGTGAGCAGAGGTCAAGTGCTGAAAATCTACACGCCTGGCTAAAAGATTATGTAATATGTTAGGCTAATTTTACTTCATTTCATATTCACATATATTAGTGCAGCTTTTGTTATATTCTTATCCTTATGTAAGTTACATCTGTTCTTTTATTCACTCATCCATGTTTGCTCTGCTTTCAGATTTATGAAACAGGCATTCCACTGAGCTCAGCAAATGATGGGCATAATAACTTATCTAAATTGCAAAGTGTGTGATGCCCTTGAGGTAAACTCGGTTGTGAAGGTTTTATGAAGTGTCTCACATGTGGAAGTGGAGGAAAGTGTTTATTTGCCAACTCCTGTCTCTCCTTTGGCTGTTCAAATGATGTTAAGAGGATCCTGTGAAACTGCTAGGAAAGCCTAGGGGCTAAATGGAGGAGAGAAGTAGAGCTGCATTATTATCTTGGTAGAGAAAGCAGAGCCATCCTGGCACTTCCACAGCTCTTCCCTCTTTGGATCTCAAAAGTTTCTGGTTGACAGGCTCTAAAGTATCTATTTATTTAATGAAATGCCTCTCACTGTAACAATATTGTGAGGCTTTATTAATGAATTTATGGTTATGAGACAGGAAAGTAAGCTCTTTTTTCTTTTTTATTTTTTTTTTTCTCTTACAATACTGCAGAGGGGCAAAAGCTCTGTCGAGAAAAGGAGGGGGGGGCTGTTTTATGTATGAAATGCTCTAAACCCCTCTGCCTGTCTGGCTGCTGTAAAGTCCTTCATGCAGAGACCTGATTCCTTGAGTTGTTCAGCACCAGGCTTTGCTGCCAGTCCAGCTTTGATGTGCATGTCAGAGATCCCTTATATCCTGTGCAACTGTCACCAAAGAAGCTCATCAATATCAGCCAGACTTGACTATTAGGGGAGTGTCCCCCTCTGCTTAATTTTCAGTGCCTGGATTGGGTTTTGTGGAACAGAACAGAGCTATCATCCCAATTTCCCTCAATATCTCATGGAGTTTCCTATTCATTCTGCTGAGCCTCGTGCATCAGAGATCACTGCTTAAACCACAGGGCTAAATATCTCTTGCTAAAATAATAAATTCAAATATGATTATTTAGAAGTTAAGAAGAGAATTTATACTTTGAAATCCAGTAACCAAAAAATACATTCCTACCTGACTTGACTGGTGAAGACTTAAGCCCCTTTAGAAAGAGGGTTTGATTCTCTTTTCTTTAATGTTTCCTATTGACAACTTTAGTGGGATTCCCATGCATAAGGGGAGCTCCAGATAGGTCCATTCTCATGCAATGCTGAAGTTGTGATATTTAAACAACTTCAAGGCTCAACTTATAACACATTTTGGACAGAGCCAGTAACTAAAAAAATATTCCCAAGTTTTAGTATATTGCCTCAAATCCTCTGTAAGTCCACTGGCCACAAGCAAGTTGAGTTGGGGAATTTCTGACAACTTTAAAAAGAAGGAAGTTGGTAAATTTTTCTTAGGGATGTCTGTATTCCTCCATTAATTTCTGGAAAGGTTTGAGGGTGTTTGCTGATGAAATTTTATCCAGTGGACTGTGAGCAAATGTCAGTGAAATTCTGCAGAGCAGGGATGTTGGGAGTCTGACCAGCCCCATTCTCACTGCCCCTGAGTTATTCCTCAGGGACACCCAGAACATGGGTAAAGGCTCTGGGGGAGGATGTTTCTGAATCTCTCAAAGTGTTTAGGCTTTCCTGGGTCAGCTCTCCCCGTGTCTGCAGCCACAGTCTGGTAATACTGAGAGAAGCATCTTCCATGCACTGATGTTCTCTTTTCTCCAGCTAATTATGAAGTCATTTTTCATTTCTTGGTGTTTAACCTTACAAAAATAATTAGCCCATTTGATAAATTAGTTGGCTTAGAAATGTAAATCTGTCAGTGAGTTGGATGAGCAGTGCAGCACCCAAAACACTTGAAGCTACGTATCTGTTACTGCTTTGTCAGCCCTGTAAATTCAAAATTGCCCAGATTAATTCCAAACTAATTCCATAAACCCTCCACTATGATAAGAGGAAAAGTGTTTGGGTGTCAGGCTTTGTGCCCTTTGATGTCAGATTTCAGCCTGAATGAATTTTTTATGGCTGACTCTGGAATATAAACCCCTGAAAACAGTGGTTTGTAATGGCAATTGTGACAGACCCTTTAACCATTTGGAAAATAGGCACTGCTATAACCCTGCTGCATTAGAGAAAACTGTTGAGTGCTTTCATTAGGTGCAACAGCTGTTTCTATTGCAAAAGCCAAACTTCAGTGGTGGGAGCAGAGCTGTCAGCTTTCCAGGGCTTTGCATTTATAGCTGATTGTATAAACTCCTTTATGTTCTTTTCTTGCTTTCCAATATATGTAAATTAATTCAATAGCAGAAATACAAATAACTACCTTGAAAGTAGATGTGTGTGAAGGTTCTTTGTGGGCTCCTAAAATCAGTGTCATGTGATGAGTGAGCTGAGAAATTCTGATCTTTTGGAAATGGTTCTAGCTCAAGTGAGGTGGGAATCCACAGCACATCAATTTTCAATCACCAGATTTAATCCTCCTCTTGGTAACGTGTTAGAGATCTTTAAGCTAGTGTAACATTCTTAATTAGAGCTGATTTAAAAAACAACCACAAACCACCAAAAAAATCCAACAAACCCCTCTCCCCCGAGCTCCCTGAGTGTTCTCCTGTCTCTTCTATTTAAACAGAATTTTTTCCTAAGAACATGCTGAATACGCTGAAACGCATTTTTTTTTGAAAAAGTAAAGTTGATGATGCTTTTCATTTCTTTGTTCTGACATAATACAGAAAAATATTTTAGTATTATGAAACAAACAGTGAGTTCTGCCTGGAACAAGATGCCTCAAATCAAATAAGTTATGTGAGTTGTCAGAAATTAAATGCAAACATATGCTCAGAATGCAAACAAATTTTGGAGCACCGAATTTTGTAATGGCAGGGAGCAGATTTTAATGCATTCAGTAAGTTTCAGTCCCAAATATTGAGTTATGGACAGATTTGTGTGGCCTAATAAGGGCTACCAGTCCCTTTTTAGATGTTAGCCCGATTTCTGTTAAAATTATGCTGAAAGCAAAAAATATCCATAGAAATATAAAGGATGTACATACATATAGAGAAATACATCAAACCCCAGTTTGTTTTACTGAATTTGCAATGAGATATTAGTCACTTTGTTTTAAAAAATGTGGGAATAAGCAAAATTTTAAGGGACCTTTAATAAATATTTAGATATCTCAGTTCAATCCATTCTGAACTACCTCTGGCTTGTGGTCACTCAGTTGTGAAAATCAAGCTGTTATTCAAACACCTTACAGTGGGTTAAAATATTCACTTTGGGGAAAACTTTGGAAATCTGACTTTGGTTTTTAAGTCATCTGTCTAAAATGGGAAGGTTAAGGGCTAGAGAAGTACAGGGAATAGGCTATTTGTAGCTATGTCATTTGCAGTCATCTAATTATCAATGTTTATTATATAGGAAGGAAATGTAATTGTATAAGTATATATAATTTATATCATGTGCAGCATTCGTGCTGCAAAAGATTCTCATGATCTGTAGGCAGGTGTGAGAGATTTAGAGACTATCCTGGTGCAATGTCAAAAAAGTAGGAATATTTGTCCTCTGTTTTGCCTCACAAGCAAAGAGATGAAACTCTGTCTATAATTTGGGGCATTTAAGATTTGATTAGTTTCTGAAAACATTCTGTTCTTGGAAAACTTTATTAAAAGCCACTGCTCTGACAGCTCACTGAGGCAATACACACCTACTCAGACTTTCTCTGAGGAGAGATAGATGCCTTCTGAAACCATAATTCAAATAACTTAGGAACAGAATGAGTATAATCACTTTGAAAACACCTTGACCATTAATCCACCCCTGTGGTGCCTTTCAGACATCTCTGCCTCATTTCCTTCTCCTGGGTTCACTGGCTCAGGGCAGGCAGGGTTTGGGGTTTTCAGTGTCTCACCTGAGATCTGTCTGCCAACCCCAAATCCCAAAGAAGGGCAATTTTGAGTCCTGCCAGTGCAGAAATTCAAATTCACCAGCCTGCCATTGCATCCACAACCCAGAGTGAGAGTGCATCCCTCAGGGACCTCAGGGAGCTGCAAAAACCATTAATAACAATTTCCCTCCCTGGTGATGTGTTGCTGTCCTGTTCCACACGAGGGGCTGAATGTCTGTGGTGGTGAATGCCCAGAGCTGTGACTTGCTCTGGTTTGAAAGGCTTTGTAAAAATGTAAGATTCTCCTCTTGCACCCCAGCCTGTCCTATTATTTATTCTGCCGGGTCAGACTCATCTGAGAACCAACACAAAGCTCCCTGCATTTCACAATTCCTTTCAGAATTAAATGGACCAGTTGCTGTGCAGAGACTCCAGAAAGGCATTTACATGTCTTTTACCTCTCACATCACCAAAGCCTCATTTGAGCTCCACTAAGAGACCTAATTTGTTGGGCTGAATTTCATTCCCTAACAACTTCCCCCCCCACATCCAATTAGCACAGCACCACATATGACAAAGATAGAAGAGAATTCTAATTATCAGCCAAAAAGAAGCTATTCAGGTTGGGGTTTTTTGTCTTTTTTTTTTTTTAATTTAATGTGTTAGACAACCCTGTGAGACTGTCAGCATGGACAAAGTTCAGCCATAGGGGCTAAATCAAATAATAAATATGCATTTGTGGTTAGTGCCTGAGCACTAACAGAGTTCAAGGGGTGCAGTCAAGTTTCAGGTTTTACTTTTTTTTTCCCTTACAGACAGATAGGACTCAGGTGGAGTTTTACTCCCCAAGAAACAATGCACTCTCTTGCCCTTTGCTGCTGCTTTTTACCTTCTGAATTTTAGTCCACACACGATCTCCTGCACTTCTTCCTTCAAGGATGTCCATGGCATCAGCCATTAGTGACTGCAGCTGTGGTACTGAGATAAAAATTATCAGTGTGGAATTCACACAGAAATAACTTCTCTAAATACACAGATTAAAACCTAATTAAAAAATCATTTGTACGCTGATGATTTTATTACTCATCTTTCACACAATGAGCACTGCCACCTCATCTTTGCTTCAGCCATTACATTGTATTGTTGTGATATAAAATACTTCACAAGGGAAAAAAAATCCTCTGGAAAATTTGTACTTAAGTCTATACATTTTAATGCAGTAAATGTTTATATTTAGTAAAGGAAGGCTTGGGCTGTAAAGAATAAAGGCTCCATATTTTATTCTTTAGCTGTCTGAGATATTCTGTGTCGTACATGAATGCTTTTTAGTATTTTTCTCCCAAGGCTAATGTATCATCATTTAAAGCAGCATGTAAAACCTTACAAGAGGACAACAATAAAGCTGAGATGCTTTTACTGTAGCTGGAAGTAGCTAGCTCATTTTCCCTGCTTTTACTATCCTTTTCCTTTGGCAAACCCTTCCTTCTCCCCATCACTCAGCATAACAGAGCATAAAACCAAGGCTGACAATTTCTAGTGTAAACTATAAAAAGAAGCTGAGGGAAAATACTTGGTAATCAGTCCTTAATGTTAGGGGGGAGGCTAAAATTCCAGTTAGCTGCAGCACTGCCTCACTCCAGTGCCCTTCCAGGTTAGTGACAGCATTGCCTCACCCTGCACCTTTCCCAAACACCTGGAAATGTTTCAGAGGCTCTTCAGTTCAGTAAGAGACACAAGGCTCAGATCCTTGAGCAGACTCCTGTGAGCAGCCATCAGCAGCAGGATTTAGGGACAGACTGGGAGAAACTGGTAATTAATACCTGTGACACTGCTGTGCTCCAGGAGCTCTATTCCAAAATATTTAGTTGCTTAAAGAGAATGCAAACAACAGTTTTTGAAATCTCGTCCTAAATTCTTTACTCATTACAGGGAAATGGACAATGTAAGCATTAGAATTTATGGAGAAGTTGTCTTTTCCCCCAAGAAATTGTCTCTTCCATCTGTCTCTTCCAGATAGGCAGCAGTTAATATGAGTACATAGGTGATAAAACATAAAACATCAGCATTTAGGCTCATCTGTACAAGATAAAAAATGCCACCCTGAGATTCAAGAAGCAATTCTGCATTTCCTCGAGTTACCCTACACAGTCAGGTATTTGAAGTTAAGATTATTTTTCTGTATCGCCACACTGGATAAAGGATGCTGTGATCTCCTTTTGAATCTTCAGAGAAATTTGTTATGTTCAGCCTGTTTTTCCTGTGTTTGTGCAGCCATTAAATTGAAACTTGTTGGTCCAAAAAGTTAATGAAATCTTTTGGGTTTTTTAAAGTTATGAATCAGCATTGATGAAAAACAAAACTATAACTTTCGGCCTCTGACTTCAAGGGTTAACCTGTCAGAAATTTTCTACCATACTTTTATGACATATAATCTTCTATGCATCCAGGATAGAAACAGCCCAGAGATTAAAGGTATTAAGGGCAGAATGGGCAAAGCACAGAACCTGCAGCAAACCAGGCAGCAGAAGAACTGCTCAGGGAAGGGGAGGACATTTGGAGTAATTTCCTGGAGTAATTCTTGAAGTAATTCTCCTGAAGGACTGGCTGGGGAGAACCCACTGGGACAGAGACCAGGACATTGATTTGTCACCCCTAAGGGGCTGCTCTGACAGCCCAACCAGACTGCAGATTTCACTGCTTTGGGCAACAAGTTAAAACAAGAAGTCTTTCCAATTAGTTTCAGTAATATTGGTGCCAGTGAACACTGCCATTGTGTGCCGTGGTTTTAATTTTTATCACTCAAAATATTTCACCAGCTCTACTGGCAGATAAAATGTGCAGCTACAAAAGTGGGCATTTGGCAAACCACAGTAATTATAATTCTCCCAAAGCTGATCTTTTAAGGAAAGTCCCCCTCAAAGAGAAATGCTGCTTTTTTTTTTTTCTTAAGTCCTAATTTGATTTTAAATGAAAATAGATTTTTTTTTCTTTTTAAACAACCTTTCATCATGATTTATGAAGTACAAATATGGTGACATTGAAATCACAAACCTTGGAAAGATTTTCTTCAGGGTTTTTTCTCCTCTTACATTGTATTGTTCAGGTTAACTGAAATCACAGCATCTTTGTTTTCCCAGGGTCTGTGAATAAATACTGACTTAAACAGGCCTCTGCTGAGGTTCCCTGTGCCATATCTTAGGACTTTATTTATTTAGTTTCAGGAAGACATTTACACAGAAGAGTTTATAACTGAAATGCCTTTGGGATCCTTGTGAGTTCTACTATTATAAATTCAGTGCCTTTTAAACTTTATACAACTTATTCAGTATATGATAATAAACATTTGGCATCTTTAGCCCTTTCTAACTTACACAATTCAAGTGCCTTCCTTGGTCATAGAGTCTTATCTCAGTTCTACCAGTGTAAATTCAAAATGACCTCAGAGGAATTCTTTTAAATTCAAGCATGATTAGAACTTGGCCTGCTCAGTTTTCTTCAAGGAAAAGAAATTAATCTCAGAAATGTTGGTGAGGAGCACGTGGGGCCAGCGTGGGTGCTGTGACTGAGCCCAGGGACACGGGGCTGCCCCTGGAGTGCTCACGGAGAGATGCTGACCCACAGCAGGACAGCCCAGTCCTGCAGATGTTCCCCTGCCAGGACCCAGTGAGATGAGGAGGGTGAGCAAGTGAGGATCTCTCTCTGCCTCTTTCCCTGGATAGCTCAGGACTCAGCCCCAGCCATGGGCAGGGATGTTCTGTGCTCGGTGCAGCTGGGCTGGGGTAGGGAACCCATCCCTACTGGCGTAGGAGAAGCCTATGCCATGTGGGCTGGTGTCTCCAGGGGAGATAAAGCCCATTAATCACTCCCTGGTGAAGTTATTCTGCAAGTTCTTGCCTGCAGTCTTGTGCTTTCTCACTGTGGTGCCTTAACTTCACTAAAATATTCCAGTTACAAAGCAACCTAGCCTCCATTTGCACACAGAGAATAAAGATATATTTTACAGCTGGGTGGCAGAACAAAGAAAAAATAAATGAATTCTGAATTAATGCAGTGTAGCTGGTAGAGATTTTCTGTCTTTATTATTTTTAAAAAGCATTTTTACCTTGTGCTCAGTAAACAAAAAATACGTGTTTCGTTGAAAGATTTAAAGCCTGTCACCTAAATGTCCCAGCATGGACCTTTGTTCTCCCCAGCCCTACCCTTAAGAGACTGAAGACCTGTCTTGGGTGGCCTAAAGCCTCTCCAAAAAGCTTTCCAGGGAGGTCAGGTTTATGATTACTACACGACAAGATACAGACAAGAGAGTGAGAGCCTGCGCCGAACGTGCGATGTACTGAAAATATTGTGCCCTGGAGAAAAACCTATCACTGAAATATGTACCAATAACTCAAGACCCTTTAGTCAGCCTTGAAATGTGGGCCTGCTGAAGTTTAATACCAGGGAACTTGAATCAAAAGGAGAATGTCTTTTAATAACACAGTTTCTTTGCAATGTCGTTTCCCCTTATCTCGAGCCCAGACTTCAAAGTCTGGCATCCACCTCCTGCAGTTGCAGGCTGCTGCTTCTCTCCCCTAAAGCAAGCTGCTGTGAAGCTTTAATTCTGCAGAGCTTAGGAGCTTTGCAGGGCTGCAAACAAATGGCAAGGGACCGGCTTTGGGAAAACCAAGAGTTTTTAGTTGGATCATCAAAATCGGGCTGCATTTCAATGCAAGGGCTGTGGAGGGACTTTTCTTTTTTTACCCCTAGAATGAAATGCTTTAAATTTACATGTACCTGAGCTCTCTCTTTTCCCCCTTTGTAAAACCTGACAGGCTCGAGGAGGAATAATCATATGGTACTTTCTGATTGCAGCTCATTGATGTGCTATCAGGCCTTTAATGACTCCAGTCCCAGCCCTGCTGGCATCACTGCCCTCTCTCAAAGGGAAAACAAAGCATGGCAGGCACACAGGATTATTTTTCAGAGACAGGGAGCAGGTCATGGATGGAAGCAGGAAAGGAAACCTTTCCTCTCCTTTCCCCCTCTGCTCAGCTGTAGCTGGATTGGGCCTGTTTTGCAGCAGGTGGCTTCTGAGGTTAGATAACTTAGAGTAGCACGATCTGAATAATTGCAATCATTTTCCCAGACTGATTTGGGGAGGTTTGGGGGAAAAGAAGAGGTTTTAAAAATATGCCCACAGATGAGTCATGCTGGTTCTATAAAAGTCATCCTTGCAGGTGATCAGCACCTCCTCTGATAAAGCACTGGAGAACGATTTAAAAACTACTTCAGGGCAGCACATTGGAAAAATGAGTTATGGAGCAAATTGCAGTGCAGAGCTCTGGCCCAGCCCTTCCCTCCCTGGCTCCCTTCTTCTAAAGGCAAAAATGGGTGTTAGAAATAAAACCTGGCCAGTTCTGCACACTCCCAAGTGACTTCTTGCGGGCAGGGGATGGTCACCAGCTCAGCCATCACTTGATTTATCTCTTGGGACTGGTCCTCCTCCCTCTGCCAGTGGCCAAGGAGGTTGGTGTAATGGAGCCTCTCCATCATGCTGCACATGAGCTGGGCTTGTCCTGCTTTCCCAGCAAATGCAGGGAGGTTAGAGAGTCACAGGAAAAAAATCTCCTCCTTTGCATCCTGCACCTTGAGGCTTATCAGCCCATATATTTGTGCTGGTAATGCTATAAGCAATGTGACATCCAGCACCTTTAAGATAATGCTGCTGACAATCTCTGACGAGGGGGAAAAAAAGGAAAAAAAAAGATTTTCTTGCCACACTCTCTCTAGTAGTAGTAGAAAAATAAATATGCAGTCATAACATATGTGAAGGGGGGACAGCAGATAACGAACTTGAATGCAATTTTCTCATTTGGAAATGGCTTTTCCATAATCCACTCTATTAAATATTACCTAACTTACATGGATTGCTTTTAAAGTTTCACTGAAGAAGTTGAGGGAAGCATGCAGTGTGTCAGCTTATGGTTTGTTTGCAGACTAGGCAAATCCAGAGTTTTCAAATATATAACCTTGAGGGCCTAAAACCTGCAGAGGTGGTCTCTGATCCTCCAGGCAGCCAGGCACATGGTAAATTCTAAGTGTGTGAATACAGAAACTCAGCCAAGTGCTTGCATAAAATCGCAGCACCTGCTGAAGTGTTTGATGGATGGCAGCCTTGCCACCATATTTTCAGAAGTATTCTGATGCCAAAAATGCAAATAAGCACCCTACTGAGATTTTCAAAAGCAATTTGGCCTAGATTCCCGACGAGATGGAGCCATTGCATATCTGAATGCTCAGCCCTTCAGAGTGAAATTTCCATTCATCTAATCAGGGTTTTGAACGCACTTAAGTGCCTGAAATTCCAAGAACTGGCATCAATTTTCAAAACCACTTCCAGTATTTTTAGCAGACCTTTGTTCTGGCAGCTCCATATGGTGGCACCCTGATGCTGCCATTTCCGTGCACTTCAGGTAGGTGATTCTAGGTCCAATCATGAATTGAGCACAGTGAAAGGAAAGTTTGGAATGACATTTATTTTTTTCAATAAACTCTGTCCTGTTTCTAAATTGAACTTCTTTTCACAAAGAATCTTCATCATTTGGTTTGGTCTTGATCTTGATTTTGCAGAAATTTGCACTGGGCAGCCATCAAGTGTTGCCATCAAAGGTGAACATGGCTCTTTTTTCAAGGCTAAGAATTAACAGCAACTCTGTTCTTGCTTTGTATACCTCTTACAGGAACAACAATGAAAAAAACCCCTCCATTTTCTTAAACTCTAAAAAAATTCAAATAATCCTGGTACAGTTAATTTTGCTCCTTTTAATCTAATACCTAAGATAATTGTGAAAAAGTATGAAATAAAGGCCTGTGTGCTGGAGACCAGCACAGAAATGGAGCTGTAATCTGGGAGCTCCAGATGTGAGAGCGACTGGAAATAAAGAGCTGAGGCAGTGGACTGGTATTTCCATCAGCTGAAGGAGAGAATCAGGCAGTGCACAGGGAAAAGGAGCTCTGGTCAGCAGTTCTCTGGAGGATTGCAGATAGCTCCCATCAGCTGTGTTTGGAGAGGTTAATTTAAACCCAAGCACCATGGAGCAAAGAAGCCAGCACGGTAGGAGATACCTCTTTTGAGAGAAGTGTGCTTTGATTAGTCTATTAATGAAAATGCCAAGAGCTTATTATACTTCTCAATAAACATAATGCAGGGCTGAATTCCAAAGAGAGCAAACAACTGAAAAGGAAAGGAGAGATAAAAGACAATGATAGCAGAAGGACCATTGTGTAAAAATAGGTACAAACAAGACTGGGTGGAGTTAAGACTCTTATAATTCAGGTGGAAGTTCTGCAGTGTGTTTCACTCAGAGCAGAAAAGACAGAAAGCCTGACTAGTTCTAAGATGGATTTTACTGAATATATGAGTGAGGTATTTGGTGAAACAAAGGTGTTTAACAGCACATGACTCGACTTGAGGATCCAGGAGACTCCTTGCTGTCTTAAGAACTGTTAACCCATCTCTAAGAGGGGAGACTGGAACAACCTCCCTACAAACTATATTTATCCTTTGAAGTGTCATTTTCTGAGGACCTGACCTACTATAACTAGAAGATAACAGCAAGGAAAAAGTCTTCTGTGCTCTCTAATATGTGAAATTATAAGTCTGACCTTGTCTAGTTAACATGGAACACCAAGGAAGAAAATGGATCTTGGTCTCCACCTGATCGTCGATGTCTGAAAGCCCCAGGTAGAGCTGTGTGCATTAAAAGAAAGAGAAGCAATCAGTTGATGAGAAAGAAAGAGAGCTCTTATCAACACCAAATAGTCTCACAACATTTGAGATGCAGCAAATGGTTTTCCCCTGCTATTCTTGAAATCTGCCCAAACCCTTTTTGTGCGAGCACTAAGGAACGAGTGCCTTGAGTCATCAGCTCAGAAAGCAGGTAACAATCCTCTCTCATCATGCTGTGTCTGTTGGGGACTTCTCCAGTGATTAAGAAAGTAAAGGCTAAAAGAAAACAATTTTTTCTCTGCTTGACTCTCCAGAAAAATATAAGGGCAGGCTATGGAGCGCCAGGAAACAAATTTGGCGTCTGAGCCAGCACTCTGCGGACACAGCAAAGCTATTTAAATTTGGAGTAGGTTGGAAATAAATAAATAAATAACTGACAAGGGTTGGTTTTCTTTTTTAAGGGATTACAGGAGGTTGAACATTGTCAGAGGTGGTGGTTCAGTGACAATGAGAAATGCAGAAAGAGAAAGTAAATAACTGCTGCTGGCAGGAAGAAAATTTCCACGGGGAGCTGATCCGCATGATGAGAATTACATGAACTGTAACAGAATTCAAGGGGCTACTAAGCTGCAGTAAAAAACATAATAAAGTGACCTGGCAATCAGATGAAAGTGAAACCAGCCCAGGTTGCCACAGTGAAGGTTAAGCAAGTAGCAAACTTAAATGGAGACTCAGTGGAAAAGAGGAATCAGGTAGCAAAGGAACCAAAAATGCAGTATATGGAATAAGAATTGTATCCTGGTTAGAAATGCAATAACATATTCAGATAAAAAAGAAGTAAATGACAATGCTGTTACTTTCTGGAGGTATCTCACCCCTATTTACTAGTATTCCAAGGAGAATTTAAAGGAGAAAGAAAAAATAAGCAATTATTTTCTGTTGAGGACTTAATTCATAATGGGCAGCCTCACAAGAGGAACCATTCCCTAGAAAACTTCTTGCTGCACAAATTCCCTTTAAACTAATACCAAAAAGGGTATTTATTCTTGGAGGTGTCTTTGAAGACCTCCCTGCTGGGAGAGAAATAAGGTCCTGCTGCCCAAGGATCAGCCCTGTGACATCCTCCTTCCTCTGACCTTGAGATGAAAAAGCACCCACACGAAGCAGATCAGCCTCTGCTGGATGGAGCTTACCTTAGCACTTGCTAAGCACCAGCTCTAACAGCCAGAACAAAGCTTTCATTGCAAAAAAGGAGCTGCAGAGCATGTGAGAGGAGTGAATCATGTGTCCTTTCATGTATTGAGAACTTTGGGCATGATGCCCCCACCTTTTCCTTTTCTCTATATGCAAGAAAGGAGTCATCCCTTCTGCCACTTCTATTTATAAAGTTAAATTGCTGAGTGCTAAAAAAAAAGAAGAAAAGCAAAGTATTTGGTCAGCCTGGATTTTTAGCAGGATGTGTCATATTCCCCACTCAGGGCATGTTTAAGTATCAGCTTAAAGAGCATCACTTTGCAAAAGTCTGGGATGCCCCCCAGTAGTTCTTGTCTATTATGGAGTCCTTTCAAATGCGTTTCAGCTCGAAAATCTGAATGAAGTTATGCCTTGCAAGCAGCTCTGTAGTGCCTTGCAATAACAAGCAAGAAAAAATCCATCATAACATTTCTTTAATGCCCCTGGTATCCTTCAAGACCTGTGTATGCTGAAATCTGGGTGTAGTAAATACTTCCCCTCCACTTAAAAAACAGACAACAAAAGAGTGAGATCTGTAAATGTGAGCATTGAGCTGTGAATCTTGTGGTAGCTTTGGCTCACCTTTATAGTATGAGCAGTCTAATAAACCCCTCTGGCCACTCTTTCTTTTCTTAAATAGCATCATGTGCCATCAGCATGGGGCTGCAGCAAGAGAAAGGCAAACTTGGTGTGTTCAAAGCGGCGGAAATCACCCCAGTGAAATCACTTAATAGAACAACTGCTTGTCAGTGCTGGCAGTCTTGGCTGGGAGATGAGTAGCTGCAGGTCTGACCAGCAGATATTTTTTAAGGCAAATGAAATAACTCTGGTGCCATAGTGGCTTTGGGTAGATGAGGTTTATGGCTTTCCCCCACCAGCTGCAGATGGGGGGCACGCTGTGACATTCTTTCTCAAATTGCTTTACAGTACCCAAATGTCTCTTTGATTTAACTGGGTCTGGCTGTGTCTTTATAAGGAAGAGGGGTCCAAGAGAAAATTCTTGGGTTTTTAAACCTCTAACTTTACTTTCTACCGACACTGGTGGATGTGTACAAAGCACAATACTAACTCTGGGTTGTGTGGCTGCACAATTGCCTTGAATATTAAGTGCTGCCATGGTTTAATAAGGTCTTCTTTAGCCCTGAGGTGTTTTTGTGAAAAAAAAAAAATCAGGAAAAGAATTTGGATTGCACATTTGCATCGTCAAATGAAAAAGAAGACAGAAAGGAACATTGGTTCTATTAAAAAACCAAAGCTATTATTTTATCTTCTTAAAGTAAGTTGTAAAGCTTAAGTCTGTAGCTGAAATTTGTCTTGCAGAAATTTTTAATTTAGTTTGCATGTGACAGAAGTAAGATGGAGTCGTATTTCTAGCTTAAAGAAAATTTTAGAATACTTTTAAAGAAGAAAAATTGGCCAAGTCTGTCAGCACCAAAAAGAGATGTCATCCTCAGCAGGAGAGGCTCTGTGTCTGTGTAATTGCCATTGCCTTTTGTTCTTTGGCTCTGCTTGAACCACATGGTCCTGTTCCCCAAAATTCATTTACCGAACAGGGTAATTTTGGAAAATACAGAAGATACCCTATTTCAAAGTTTTTCTCTTCCTGATACTCTTTAGAGACTGCACAGCTATGACAGAGGAATCTTACCTCTAAAAGCTCTGTGTTGTGCCCAAAGAGAGAATTGTGAGCTCAATTATTCTTTTCAAACTGCAGTTTCACTGGGGCTTTTAGAAAGGCCAGGGGTTTATTCTGTATCCAGCACCCAACCCACTGCCTTTTTGCACTTGTAGCTTCTTGACGAGTGCTGAAGTGCAGTGCCCACAGCAGCCACAGATATTTCACCTTCCCAGAGATGCCATTTCTATCAGCCCACACATCAATAACCCAGGCTTTTGGTCATCCCAAGCCAGCAGCACAAGGCTTCAGGAGAGAACTGGAGAGAAGCAGCTGTGTGTTCCTGGGGGATGTCAGACCCTTCTCCTGCCTCCCAGCCATGCAGACACTTTGTGAGAGCCCATATTGGAAAAGCACTGTGCACCTTTACCTCCCACCAGCCGGGTGAGTGCAGGCACTTACTGTGGTTTCAGCAGCTGCTCTCTGAAACTAAAGGAGATGGAGCTTCCTCAAATATCCAGCTAATGTTTCTTCCTAGCTAGGGGTTGCTAAGTAGCAGTTTTTTGTCAACCTCCTATCTAAGAATATAAATCCTGTGATTTGCTAAGACACTCCTGACGAGAAAATGGCTCTGATTCCCTCAGCGCTCTGAAAACTCCAACCCGGTTATTGCTAGGGAAAAAGCATTAACATTAGCATTCACAATCTGGGGAGGAGGAGAGGCTTCTTCCTCATATTTTCAGGAGAATAATTTAAGAATTGCATTAAAACAGTCTAGTCTACATGCAAATTTGATTTTTGACCTTTTGTGCTAATCAACAGCCATGCTGCTAAAAAGCTGTGTACATTATTGCCGAAAGTATGGAGGAGAATTAACTAATTTACCTTTAATATGGCTGAGGCAGATTTGAAGGTTATTTCACATGCTTCCCTACATAGGGATCAGGATCTGAATCATCAGAAATGCTTCAAGGAGCAATTATTAACAGAGATCCTGGTGGAATGTGCAGTATACAATGGGTATTAAATATAGTGGATAGTTCTGGTGGTTATGTGGACAAGGGATATGATATATTAGGCCATAAAGATTTGAGAAAATTGCATGTTAAATGATTTTAAAGAAACTGGGTGCTGTTAAATAATTAGGACTACTTTTTAAAAGTATCTAAACCCCATTTGATCTCAGCTCCTGGTGCAGCTCACGGGGTGGTTCTGAACATGGGAGGAGCACATGCAGCATAAGCACCCACTGAAAAGCACTATATCATGCACACACAGAGGATTCTGCCACCACACATCACACACCAAAACCAGGTTTTTATACTCACATTTATTCTGGTGCTTCTTATAAAATCCATAATAATATTTTCCCCAGTTCTTTCCCCAGATTGTTTTGATTCTTCTTCCGTGGTAGGACTGAAAGGTGCCTTCTGGTCAAGGAAATGAAATTAAAAAACATAGACTGTGTTTATTCATATTCGTTTTCTGTACAGGATCTATCAGGGTGAGGATAAACTGAAGGAGTGAGGAGGATGGGGAGAGTTGTATGGGCAAAGAGAAAAAGGGCCCTGAGCAACTCCAGCTTCCCTCATCCAGCAAGGATTGTGGAAATCATCCTTGAACTATCCCAGCCTTTAAGCAAGTTTTGGTACCTGAAAAAATTGGCAGTTTTCTAGTTAAAGACCTTTCCACATATTTTTCCAATATATTTGTTTCTGAAACCCATGGTCAGTAAGCTCTGCTGGGCTGGCAGAGATTCAGCCTTGGCTGGCCACGCGTAAATTCCTTGAGGAACTAGAACAGCAAAATGAAGATAATTTCCACTGTCACATTTCAGTTGTAAGAGAAGCTATTTCTTGTTTGTGGAAGGAAAAAAAAAAAAAAGAAGTCCAAAAAGAATGATTCCAGAAATCTTGCCAGAACAAAGGTGACCAAACCAACCCACGCAGCTCTAACAGAATTTTGAATTCCAGACTTTGCAAACTTTTGCATCAACAGCTTAAGTTTTGCTGATGCAAAAGATAAAACATTTTCTTCCCATCTATGCACTTTTCAGTGCTGATCATCTAAAGCATTAAAACCCAACCCTTCAGAACACAACATCCCCATCTCTTAACTGCAAAAGAAGCTGTTTCGTTGTTCCCTGAATTTGTGAGGTTTAATTTCCTGCAGACTTGTGCTTTTGCCATCACCACCAGCACCACAAGCCCAGGTTTCCTGCGTGTCTGAGCTGCGCAGCTGGCACGTGCCAGCTGTGCTGTGGTGTGCCCAGTGTGGCTGCTGTGTCAGAGCCCTGTGTGTCACTGACCGGCTCTGCCCCAGCCTCGGCAAGGACAGATGCTCAGAGCTCTTGTACAAACCACCTTTGTGCAGGTAGCTGGACCAGCTCTGTCCTCCCTTCCCTTCCCCTGCAGAAAATAAACCCAGATTGAATGTCAGTGTCACTTCTCACAAAGGAGTGCTCTGTTTGCAGCGAGCTCTGCTTTTAAGATGCCAGGCTGTGTGGTCACAGTGACAAATGGAGAACCCCGCTCAGCGCTCTCCAGACTTACCCTGGCATAAATCAAAGCAGGTG
This sequence comes from Petroica traversi, assembly GCA_025920805.1. Lineage (NCBI taxonomy): Eukaryota > Metazoa > Chordata > Aves > Passeriformes > Petroicidae > Petroica > Petroica traversi. Next base: position 4,644,866 of record JAHLSL010000060.1, read on the forward strand.
GACCTGATATTTCCCTTGCAGCGTATTCTGCTGCTGATGGATTCCCAATTCCTTGACAAACTGCATTGTACACTTGGATTTCGATGTGTGTCTGCTCTTTTCTCTTGGCAATAGGAAAAGTCTGAAACCAATTCACACTTCACACTCCAGCAGAACTTGGACTAAAATTGGACAGATATTTGTTGCAGAATAGGAAGGGTATTTAAAATAACATGTTCGTGAGATGCCTGGTATTTCACACCCACTGATAGAATAGGTTTTAACTCCTATTTTTAATTTTACCTATGAGAGATTGAGACCTGCAGTTTGAGTGCTCAGGGACAAAGAATAAATTTGTTGCTTGAGATGTCTTTTTTTTTTTTTTTGGTGGCCACTATGGTTTTAGGTGAGATCTGAATAGAGAAGTTGAGTACACACTTCAGACTCAGCTGATTTCACCTAACACTGTTTTGAATGTTCTGAGCATCAAGTGTAGGAAAAGGAGCTGTATCTGCTCCACCTGAGAAGGTTCCCAGGACAGCCCTGATGATTATGGTTTTTTTTCTTTGCCTTTGATACCATTTAAATCCCAGAAATTTCAGCGATCCCAGAACCTGCACTCAGTAAAAAAATAAAATTGAAGCAATTCTTTTAACTGATAGATTTTTGTAAACAGACATATTTGAAAGCAGAACTGGCTCTAGTCTGTCTGTTCTAGAATTGACTAAAGTTCTCTAGGACTGGGATTTTTTATCCCCCCTTCTTTTTTACTTACTTCCTTTTCTTTTTTGGAAAAGGAAGAGTAAGAAAGTGACTGGTGACACTTTCATAATCATTCAATGATTTATGAACACAAACTGAGTTTCAGTGCAACACTTGCACACTTTTGCTGCTTACATGCTCCTGAAAGTCTCACCCTTGTTGTAAATTGAGAGAGTTTTATTTTATGCTCCTTTTAATGCCAGTACTTTTGTCCCAGGAAATTCTCCACAGTCCCATCAGCAAGTAAATGGAAGACAGGGATTTTACAACTTTCATGACAGATGAGTTCTCATTTTCTCTCTTTGAGCAAGCCCAAAGGTCCTTCAGAAATCCAACACATGGGTGGCCTGCAACTTGCAAAACATGATCTAGTTTTGTACTGGTTTTCTAAAGCAAAACAAGAATGAACAAAACAAGCTCAGTTTTGTTACCTATTTGCACAGTTCTAGGGCAAACACCAGGTTTCCTAATCCCTATTTGTGTTTTAAAAGTAGCTTTTATTTTCTTCTTTTCCCCAGATATGCAGCCTTTTGGAAGCTCAGCAGGGTTAGGGCCACCTGCCCTGGGGTTTGCAGAAAGTGGGCAGCCCCTCAGCCTTTGGGATGATTGTGTTGGAGGAGGCAGTGAGAGGTCAGCTACACCCAGTTTGTGTGACAAAGTTGGAGGCTTTCCACAATCTGACATGGGAAATGTACTTTTCCCTTCGTGTTTCTCAATCTCCAACTCAGAGCCAAGTGAAGTCAGGGACAGCTATGTTCCAGCTCAGCAGGTTAATGACAGGAAGAAATGCCTTTTATCCCCCTGCCAAAATGTCATGCCCATTCCTCTCGAAACAAGACCATGGTCACCAGAATTTGAGCATCAATTTGCCCCAGGAGAGGCCATTGGAGCTCTCTGTGCCAGGAGGGGACCAGGGCTCTGATAAATTGTTTACTCTGGATCCTAGCTGAAGGAATCCTGGCTCTCTGCTCCCATCCCTGCAGCTGAGGAGCTCCCAAAGGTGCTGGTCAGCCCAGTGGTGCTCACAGAAGGGGAGGGTGAAAGCCCTGCTGCAGGGATGACCATCAGTGGTCATGGAAATCCATGGAACGAGCTCGGGTCCCCTGTCACCACAAAACGCTGCAAACCTACCTTTGAGCCAAAGACTGGTTGTGATAATGAAATTCAACCACACAAATATGGCACTTGATGGGTAAAAATTATATTTATGGGGATTTGCAAAGTGTAAAGTCTGTACTTTGCCTGAGAATTCATTTGGTTGCCTAAATCGTGGACATCCACAGAACAAATCTCTCAGGTTTCCTGCGAGAAGTGTAGAAATGTCTGGAGCTCAAGCTTCAGGCTCTCTCAGCTTCTTTTCAAGACATGACCACACACAAAGAGTACAGGGTGCTCAAGAGTGTGTGACATTTGCTGTTACCTGTGAATATGTGCTGCATGTAATAATCAGGGGGCTCTTTAGCAGTTTTTATTTGCCTCCTTTATTTTGTCAGCCTTGTCTCCTTTCACAAATGGTGTGTACAAAACCGAAAAAGAGACTTCTCTCTTGAAGGCTTCTTGAGTTACAGCTTAAAAAAGGCAAAGAAATTATAAATTTCTTGTTGTGTAATGGCTAGGTAAAAAAATACCAAACCCCCCCCCACTTTCTCTGATGATATTTTCCCTTTAATAATTGCACAGTCATGCAAAAATAACATATTTTGGTTGTGAATATTAATTAGAGGGGAATTTAAATTAGTTCCAGAAAACACTGCCTATCTATACTCAGAAAATCAATTTAATGGGGAAAGAACATTTGTAAACAGTTTTCAGTGCAGTGAGCCTCTGTCTTCAATGAGGAGAAAAGTATTAGTTAAATTATCTCCTAGATGAAAAGAAAGAGTGATTCCATGCTCTTTGAAGGTCACAGCTTTCATCTGAGGGTTTTATTCAGTCCTTGGGAGCTGGTTAAAAAACACTGAGCATTCATATTACCCCTTGGGTTGGCACGAATCACACGCTGTGCCTGTACGGAATATTAGTCTTAAAATATTGCATTTAAGCACCGTTTGCATTGAGAGTAAAATTCACTCCTGTGCAGAGGGCAACACGGGGCTTATGAACCTTTCCATCTCTCAGAAATTACTCCAGTGATGCATTGTGCTGGGCTGGATTTCACACTTGGTGGCCCCCGATGGTGCTGGAGCTGCCAGGAGGAGCTGCCAGCCTGGGAACAGCCTTGCTTGGCATTTTTATCCCTCAGAGCAAGGGAGGCTGAGCTGCAGCTCCTCCTGGGCTGGGGTTTGTGTCAGACCACGCTCAGCTCTGCCTCAGCTGCAGCTCCTGCCAAGGACAACTTTGTCTCCTGGAGATGGACTTTGTTTTCTGGAGGCTGGGGCAGCTGCAAGGCTTCATTAGGGCACCTTGGCAAAATCATAAACATGGTGAGTAGTGTCAAAGTTAATAGGGATGGTCAGAAATGCATGAGAGGAGAGGAAAGGATATCTGCATTTCAGCAGGGGGCATGAATCTCCCAGCTCCCCTGGTGCACTGAGGTGATTCACACAAGGTATCACTGCAGGGCCAGCTCTGTGTTTTATTGACAAGCCCTCAGTTTTGTTCTCCAGTCTATCCTCCACCTGGGTAAAATTATCCAAGGCACAGTGTGGCTCCATGAGTCATTCCTTCAGCTGATGACTGCTCCCACCAGCCCAGGATAGGAGGCTGAGAGTGCCAATTAGTTAAGTATCCATGTCCTTCTCTCTAATGGCTTTAGACAACAGGGCTTCTGATAAGGTTTTTTGCCAGTTTATTTCCATCCTGTTTATTGATATGGGGTGTGAGAAGTACTGTTACAGTTGTTTTGAGTAGATTTTAGGGTAGGCTGCCACACGTGCACCCTGAGTGCTCTTAGACTGATTACTCTGCCTGGATCTCGAGGGTATCACTGGGGATTTGTTTATATTTTAGATTTCTATATTTAGCCAGCACATTACCCTGCATTTATTGGAATGGAAGCAGCCTGGAGTGGCCAGTTTAGCCCTGGAGAATTAACAAGCCTCAAATGTGTGTAATAGTCTCATGCCCCCCCCGGAGCAATAATAACATTCCACCCAGGTGAGGAGAAGTTGCAGCTTTCCATGGGCAGAACCACGTTATCCATGGTTAATGCCGCAGACCTGGAGGCATCAGACCAGAAAATAACAAGAGTGTCCTCCTACCAAGAGCTCCGGGGACATCTGTGTCCATTCCTTCCTGTGGTAAATCTTTCCACTCTGCACTGATTGATAGGAAAGTGATTTTAGCTTTTCTTATTTCTGTGGACTTTAATTATCTTGTTGTTTAGGCCCTTTGGAGGATCAGTAGCAAACAAAGCTACCAATCTAACTTTCTAAGATACATTTTAAAAAACCCCCAACTTTTCCAAGTTTTTCTGAATTTCACGTTTAATTAGGCATGGAATTAGGTCAGCCTAATTTTGTGTGGTATGTTGGGTATTCTGCTTATTTTCTATAGGTTGGCAGCCCTTTCCTATTCTGGATTGATATGAGCATGTGAGTGTGGGTTTGGGTGTATCCACACACTTCAGGTTTAAAATAGGTGGAGTGAGGCAGCGAGATGGAAAAGTGAGTGGCTGGACCAGGCAAGCCTGCACTGTTCACTTTTGGGTTTTTCATCCTCCAGAACACTTCAAAGTCACACTTTGGGATCTCTGCATTGCCATGAACCTGTGGCTGCTCTGCACAGCAAATGTGCAGTAGTTCTGGAGGCAATCATGGTGAAATGTCAGGCAGTGAGGAAAAGGACAGATTCATAGTTTCTGGTCAATACTGTTACTGAAGGTATTCTTATTATTACCCAAGAGCATTTTCCCCCCCAGGCCACTGACCCTGGACATAGGCACTATTTGTTTTATTATCTTCTTGGATTTTTATGGGGTGAAGTCTTTAAAGACATAAAAACTTCAGCCCGTAAAAAACTTTGGAGGAGAAAACTTTATAGGATGAAATCCCGGGGGATTTTTCTGCTCACGCCTTTATGTGCTAGTCTGTCACTGTGGATGAATATCTGGCAGCATGTCCAGGAAGCAGAGATGCCTCCAGAACATTTGTTGTGCTGTGTGCCATGTCACTCAAGATACAGACACTCTGAGGAGAGCATTGGAAGGGCTCAATGGACTTGCAGGAAATTCCGTGCAAAGAGGGCAGTACAGCTGTTCTTTTCCCATCTGCACGTGTTTTGGTGTCCTTTCATCAGAAAGGCCTTTCCACACTGTCCTGTCAGGTGCAAGAAGGAGGATATTGCTGTTCTGGCCTTGAGTGGAAGGAGTGGAGGCTCTCGAGAGTGTGGGGGCAGCTGCTAAACTGACAAAACAATAAAGACAGAATTTTTTTTTTTTTTTGCATATCTTGCAGCTGAGCTCTGCAGCAAGTCCCATCACGTGGAGCTGCACTCCAGCACGTCATTCCAGAAAAGTTAGAAAACGTGAAGTCCTTGAGGTGATCTTAAAATATAGGAAAGAGCTCCTCTAGCAAGGCACAATAATGAATGTGAGGGCTGTGACTGACAGGAGGCACTGTGTGTGGTTTACTTCAGCAGTGGACAGAATCAAAGATGCAAAAACTTGCTTCAACAGAGTTCTGCAGAGTAACCTGGTGATAGGAAAGATTTCTTTTTGTAATTATAGGAGTGACTCATGCTCTGCTGTGTCAGGAGGTTTATATCCCTGTTTTGGAAGTGTGGGGAATCAGAGAAACTCTGCAGTGAAACCATATGGAGACAAAGTATCTCAAGGGGTATTTATGTTGTCAGCACTCCTATTAAAATACCAATTAATTCCTTCACGAAGCACAAGCTTGAGGGATGCCTCAGTAACAGGTTTGAGGGATGGAAGTTGCTAATGCGAAAAATAAAAAGCCAAAAGACATTCTTAAACAACAAACTTTGTTTTAATCAAGATTTTAAACTTCCATTTGATCCAGCACCACCTCATACAATCCTCTGAGCCTCTTGGCTATGCAATATCCAAGGTTTCCTTCCCTGGAGGTGAGGGTGGGGAGGCCCTGCACAGGGTGCCCAGAGGAGCTGGGGCTGCCCCATTTCTGGAAATGTTCAAGGTTTGGAGCAGCCTGGGATAGTGGAAGGTGTCTTTGCAGATGGCAGGGGGTGTAATGAGATGGGATTTAAGGTCTTTTCCAACCCAAACCTGTCTATAAATCTGTGATTCAACACTCACTAAAATTCTGTTAGGAACTCATAAAATGAAGAGGTAGGTGTACAAGAAAGGAACCTTCCCCATGCCAGCTTCTGATGGCAAATGATGTAACTGCTTCAATATTTTTATGAAGTCCTTGCCATCTTGCATTAGAGCAGACATAGAAGAAGAAAAATGGCACTGTAGTGAAAAAATCTGAAGACTTTCCCTGCCACAGTCCCTAACCTTAATACTCTTTAACTACAGAAAGGTTTAATTTGGAAAATCCAATTATCTTGACATCTAGAATTAGCCAAAATTTTAGATATCTTTCTAGTGCCTTATCTTGCAGCTGCAGTGCACACTCAGCCCCTGTCTCATTTACAGTACAGCAGGAACTGATGCTTTTATTGATGATTTTTATTAATGCAATGGTATCAGACAGGGTAAAGCCATTAGCCTCTTCTATGAACTGCTTCCACTCCTAGGCTGGTAGTTAGAATTATGGGTGCACTGCAGTGCAACCTATGTGCTTTTCTCTATATCTTTCCAACCATAAAAAAGTCTCTGGCAGCCCTGCCACTAAGTCTATGGCTGTTGTGACACGAATATCTTCTCACCAGCATGATCCTCTTACATAATTTTTATTTTATACTTCTTCTGTGGGGAAAAAATAAGTAGACGGAATGCCGGAGTACATCCCTTTCTCAATATGTTTATGGCATGAATAAATCATGTATTATACAGTAGATGAGAACTTTCTGCTTATCTGCCATGTAATGCCTCCCCATTAATATAGGTCACAACAAATATCAGCTTATTTGGGGTCTTAAGTTATTAAGGTATTTAAGTCTCTGTGAGTTAGTTTGGATGCAGTGTGTTCTGAAAGAGGATTTGCAGAGCGACACATCCGTGGCTTCCCAAAGGCAGAGGTGCTGCAGATGGGTTACCTTAGGCTTCAAGACCTGCTTGATACTCTAGTAAGTGTCTCTTTATGTTTGGGAAGAAAGGAAATCCGTGTTTTATACCCTTTCAAAGAGATCAGTGGTCATTAAAGAAAAATCCTGGAATGCACAGCGTATGGAAAGGCTGGAGGCTGCTCTGGAAACTCCTTGCCTGTGGTGTCTGTGAACCAATTATCCTCTGCATGAAGCCTGTGTCCAAAACCAGAGTTTTTAACCACTTTAAAAAGATATTTTTGTAGTGAGGAATACCCTAATTCCAGTGAGGCAATTCCCTGTGGCTGCTCTGGGCTCCCTGCCAGTGCTGGGAGAAGCCTTTTGCCATCCTGAGTCCTCAGCAGGTGTTGGGACAGCTCTGAAGGGCTCCTGCCAGGTCAGGAACAGGTCACAGCTTACACAACATGTTGTTTTTGTGAAAAAAACTTCTAAACTGTGCTCAGCTGAACAGCTTTGGCAGCCTGGGCTCAGATATCTGACCTCAGACAGGCAGAGCCAAAGGTTGAGCAGCACTGAGTAATTTAGGGGGATCTAGACAGAATCCACTGGCCAACATCTGGATGCTGCATCCATCAGGAGGTTCAGGCAAGCACTTGAGAGATGAGCCTGGCAAGGAAACACTCCTGGGAGAAAGATGGGATATTTGCTGTAAGGGGTTTTCAGGGCTTTTAGCCTGAGGAGGAGAAAAATAAAAAAGAGAGAAAAGAAGAAAAGGAAACTAAAATGCAGAAACTGAGGGAGATGTCAGCCCTTCCCAGCACAGAGCTCAGTGTCTTTTGGGAACTTAAATGTGAAGAGATGAATCAGACAGCCTGAGATGGTGACTGATGTGGTTAGCCTGTCAAATGGACAGCTCTGCTCAGAGGGTCAGTGGAAAATCATGCCTGAATCACTGCAATAGCAAACTACTTTATGTGCCTGAATGGCTGCTAATTTAGTAGAAGCTGAGGTGAGTGTATATAGAGATGTTTCTGAAAAGTGACTCTGGCTATTTTTGCATGGTGTGCAGGCAGAGCCACATCACCTGTAATGATCCTGGGAGCAGCACACATTCCTGCCTGCAGCTCCATTTCCCCAAAGAAAGGAGAAGCTGCATAAAGAGAGGCAAAAGGATAATGGATGTGCAACTTCTTAAGGACCTCTGCAATTCAAGGGAACAATGAGGGCCTGAGACAGCAAAAATGGGTGGGTTTCTGCACTGGTTTTGCAGGTTTCCTTTGCAAATCTTAAAGCTCTGCTTTGCAACCAGTAAAATCCAGAATTAATGGAAATTTCTGCTTTTGAAATATGTACATTGCTTTTGAGCTGCCTTGAGGGGTTTTTAAATGGTCTGGAGCTTTGCTGACCAGTTTGTTCCTGTTGAGCATCCTGGAGGTGTGATTTATGGGACCCTGTTAAGAGTTACAAACCTAATTGGGTTGATAATTTGTTTAATATTGGGATTTTAACAGCAAGCAACTGCAGCAAGGTATGTGTTGCCTGTTACATTCAGCTAGTGTTAAATAAATCCATCTCTCCTCAAATCACAGACAATTAATCCATCTGCTTCAATAATTGTGACATTTAAACTAATACCTTCTCTTAGCATTATGATTCAAGCAGTATTTATTCTATCATGATTGATTTAGTACCAGAAAAATAGAAGCAGGGAGAAAATATGTGGAAGTAGATATTATTAAAGAAGAAAGAAAGCAAGAAAAACTGTTAAATTCCTTGGTTTTGTACATGTACAATTGATTCTGAAATGGCAATATCAGCAGTAACAACAGCAGTGAAAAGCTCCCAAATCAGTATCAATATGATAGAAACTCTCTGTTATGTTATTTTATTTGCCTTCTCAATCCAGTTTTCAATTACTCCATATTTTTACTACCATGTACCTGAGAGCAGAATGATGCTGATTTTCTGCAGCTGAGAGTTATGTCTTACAAAAAGTGTATTCCAAAGGAAGACTGCTCTGAATCCCTGAAATGGCACACCTGGGAAGGGACCAATTCTGCCCTGACAAAATGTTATAATTTCTAATTTTACCAAGTTTTTCAGTCATGATGCAATGAGGACACAGGAAACCCACAAACTGATCAGAAGCTGCACTGAGATCATCTGGACACCAGTGAGATTCTTAAGAACAAACTGCTCTTCCTGCTTAAGGGACAAAATCTTTTTGTCTAATAACCAGGATAAGAATTATAATCATGTCCAGATTTTCCACCAGGAAATTAAAAGCTCAGTGCTTCAAGGCAAGAGTTGGCCTTCAATATGGCCACAGATATGGAAGGGAGAGGGTTACCTATTAGTGTTTATGAAGTGATATAAGGGAAATGTGATCTCTTTTCTGGAATGAGAACATTTAAAATTAATTCTTAACATTAATTCTTAAAATTCTTTAAAATAAATTTCCTAAAATTTAAAATTCTTTTTCTTACAGACCTCTGGGACAATACAGACTCAGGCATACCAACACCTGCTTCTGCCAGTGCACCCAAGAGCCATTGACCTCCCACAGATTTTCCCCCAGATTTGATTAAAGAAGGGACTTCCCTGCAGCAAAGTGTGGCACAGCACGAGCTGCTAAAACAGCTCCCAGAATGAAGGAGAAATACGTTTTCTCAGTGATATGATGGCGAGGCTGCCCTGAGAGGCTGCCTGTCAGCTCCTATCAGTCATTCCATTAGGAGGATTGCAAAACATCCCTGCTGCTGCCAGCTTGGAAACCTCATTCTCCATAGCAGGGCACGGGTCAAGCGTGAGCACACAGCTCTGCTGACATGCAGAGCACCAGCTGAGAATGCACAGGAGGGTTTGGCTACCAGGAGCTTTTCCTTTTTAACTTCCTTGCCTTGCATTTTCACCCCTGAAGGTGTCAGATGAGGCTGAGCTCTACAGGAGCTGACAGTGCTCACCACTGTGCTGGAGGTGCTCAGCTGCCTCGCAGGGCTGGGCTGTTGTTACTGGGTTTTTATTAGTTATTCACTGGTTATTTATTGGTTATATATTGGCTATTTATTGGTTATTCATTGGTTATATATAGGTTATTTATTGGTTATTCATTGATTATTTATTGGTTATTTTTTGGCTATTTATTAGTTATTCATTGGTTATATATAGGTTATTTATTGGTTATTCATTGGTTATTTTTTGGCTATTTATTGGTTATTTATTGGTTATTTATTGGTTATTCATTGGTTATTTATTGGTTATTCATTGGTTATTATTGGGTGAGGTGTGTGCTGCCCTGTTCTTGCAGCAGCCCAAGCTTTTGGGGTGGAAGCCCCTGGTGCTCCCAGCAGTGACCAGAGTGCAGAACAAAGGTTTGAACACTCAGACCTGCATGTGCTGCTGGAAGCTTTGTGAGTTTAGCTGACAGAAATATTCTCAGAAACACAAGTTGCATTTTCGGTGTGCTAAGAGCAGCTCTGTGGTGGCTGCAATCTTGCCCAGACAGAATTGAACAGGAATTAAAGCTAAAATCCCAGTTTACTGCAATGCAAATTAGAGGCCTCCATTTGAGTTGTAGCAAATGTTGGCTACGTTCTGGAATTGAGGTTTTTAGTGCAGATGGCCATGGAAGTGTGCAGATATGAACATACAAGCTTTGAAATGCTTACCTGGGGTTCTGTTGGTTTCTGCAACGTGGCTGGTGCAATGGCATTTATTGTAAGACTTTGGCTGGGTGGGATTGATTTTGGAACTAAGTGCACAGTGGATGCTAGAGCTCAGCTTTCAGTATCAAACAGTTTTCACAGTGGAATAATAGAAACCATTAGATATGTAATGTGCTAATGAGTTAAGCCTGAGATATTTATAAATGAGGTAATAATTTATAGTAAGAGGGGAGTGCCAGATATTGGTGAAGTCAGGCTGTGACTTTCAAGATTTCAACCCTGTTTGAGCTTTTTTGACATTGTCAGAATGCCTGGGTGTGGTATATTTTCATTCACAGAATGAAACCTCCAGCTTATTGCATAGTTTTTAGCCAGTGGAATTGTTTGCCAAGGTGTGAATAAAACTGGACAGTTTGGAGAGGGACTCCTTCTGTGGGATGAAATATCACAAACCTACTGTTTGTTTTGTTATTACCAGCTGAGAAATTGCACTGCAGACAAGAAATCCTAGCGAGCTTACATGACTGTAGTAATAAGTAAGTTTAAACTTTGTCTTGCTGCTACCACTCTGAAGATATTTACTATAATACATTTAATTTTTCCATTATTATTTACTGTTATGACCTCTGTTTAATTCATCTATTTTTAATCTAACAGCCAATAGACAAATCATCCAGTGCATATCTCTAATGGATTATGAAAAGAAGCCCATTCGTTTGATGATATGTTAACTTTGAATGTATATTTTCAATCCACAGAATAAAATATTTGAACAGAGAAAAAGGCCCAACTTATTGAATAATATTATCCATTGCAAATTACTTTTCCACCACTCATCAGCATTATCCCTTTGTCTCAGAGTAGAATGGGAGTTGGGTATTAATATTCAAACCCAACACAGGGTATTACATATCACTGTACAGGAGATCCAGAAATAGATGATTTACTTTAAAGGGGACAATCAAAGAAAGCTAATCAAAAAGCTAATCAAAAAGAATATTTAAAGTTGTCTTGATCATGATCCATAGGTACATATGCAGGGAGAAGGTAAGATGTGCTAAAGGATCTTTAAGCTTTCAGACATTAATGCATTATATAAATTGATGGAAGTCTGGATTGAATGAGTAAGGTCCCAGTTTATGAATTGGGGAAAACCTGCAAGAAAACATTTCTTAGATGGCCTGTGGTAAGTATTCTGTTCCTCAACTGTTTAAATGGGCATTGGGTGACTTTGTCCAAAGCAGTCTCTGCTTTCCTCTTGTGGCACCAATGCAGGAAGGTAGGGGTGCAATTCTGTGGTGTTTTTATGCAGAAAGTCAGGTTATTTATTAGTATGAGGCCATGTAGCCTTAAAAATTTAGCAGAACAAAACTTGCAGTTTGCCTAAGAGGAGCTAGACAATCGCATGGAACAGGTAACTGCCAAAGAAGAAGAAATGTGTAAAAGTAGATAATGAAGAGGGGAGCACTTTGAGGGTGTTTTAAGAAGGGTTTAAAGAAAGAGGACTCCTGGCAGTTGATGTCAGGGATAGGAGAAGTTCAAAGGAAAGTATAAACCCCATATCAGGAGAAGAAAACCAAGGCAGATACAAGATAAAGACTGCTCTGAGCACGAGGAATAGATCAGGAAAGAAAACGCAGCGATTTAGAAGTAGGATAAATAATAAAGAGATTTGCAGAAGAGAATTAAGGGCCTGAATTTTTTGCAGTAAAGATGTCGACTGAAGGACTCAAATGGTCTGTACAGTATTTTGAAGCCATGACAGAAGTAGAAGACAGGAAAGACTTTTCCAGCAGTTAAAAGAATCGTGATATGAAGAAACAAAAGTAGCCAATGCCACGCCAGAAGGTTATATACCTGACCCACTGATCAAAGCAGTGTAACATGTTCAATCTGAAAATCTTTCTTCGCAGAAGGAAAAAACAAACTATCCTGGTCCCCATCTATTCCCTTTTCCTTGGAAAATGTTGCTCATGGCTGTGAGGCAGCGCTGGGGCAGAGGAGTAGTTAGCACGAAGCGCGTGCATCAATAGCTGTTGCTTTGGTTACAAAGGCACATGAGCATGTATGGTTGTGACAAGTTATTTTCAGCTTTTACACCACGAAATAGAGAGAATATTAACAAAAAAAGATTATGCTACCTCTGCTCAGTCTCTCTACGGTGGAAAGTCCCAGTGCAGTGTCACATGCTGCATCATCCTGATAATTGTTGCTGTGTGCCCTGGTGACATTGAAGCAGCCCTGGTGCTGAGTGCACAGAACTCATCAGCTCGGGAAGGGGAGATGTTCCTGGGGGTGCTGGGGATTCAGGAACTGTTTGTAGAGGGGGAGCAGCATTGGGCACCCAGCTGCCCCTCTGGGTGTGTCACCATCTCAGTGCCACCATGTCCCTCACACAGCCCACGCTCAGGGACACCACACAAAGCACAGAACTGCAGAGCAGTCTCTGTCTCCTGGTGAAAACTGAGTGCAGCAGGGATCAGATAAATGGTTTGATCTCTACTGAGGTTTCAAACCTGCTGCAGCTGGAGATGACAGCGACTTGGAGAAAGGCAAGGAGTAGGAGTGGGGCACAAACACCAAGGTGGTGTCACAGGGATCCAGCCAGGCCCATGCAGGAGCTCTCTGTCAGGAAGAGAAATGAGCTGTGAGCTCTGGAGTAAAGTACTGATGAGCCAGCATCCTACCTCTGCCAGCATCCTTTGGCCCTTGCTGTTTAGCAGGTGATGGAAATGGCTGGAAGCAGTTCCATTAGCCCTTCACTTCTGGTTCCTTCTCACCTTAGCCCAACCACAGCTTCTGGTTTAGAATTTACATGGAGGCACCAGGATGAATCTTGTCCTTCATACCACTTTTTCAGCCCTGCTGCATAGCAGGATGGCCTGAACCCCTGGGGGAGAGGACAGCTATGACAGCTTCTCCTTTAAAGGGTTATTCTTTGAAGCTTCATGTCCATGACATCAAGAAGAGAAGTCAATGGATGCCAGTGTAAAGAGACAGAAAAAGACACTCCATTTGAAGAAATGACCCCTTCATAAAACGTGTTTGTGAACTCAAGATTTTAAACGAGTCCGACCCAGTGGGGAAAAAAAATCAAACTGTTCTATACAGAAGAAATTCTCTGCTGGAAAGCACATACGAAAGTTCACAGGCGCTGCAAACACTAGCCCAGTGGGTAATTCTCTGAATGAGATGCACTTTGCACTCACAGCAGCACTGAAATTCAGCAGCTCCTGGGACTCAGGTTTATTCCATTTTTACCAATAAGAATGCAATTAATAATAGTTTTAAAAATGAAGAATATACCATGTAAGGGAAGATTTGAAAAGTCCCATTCTGATCTTTATTACTCTGGCTTATGTCAGACGTATTTTGCACCACTTCACATGAAGTACAGATGTAAGAAGTGTTCTCACAGAATAAGCTAAAATAAATGGGATCAGAATCAAACCCTGAAATTTTGTTGCATGAGACATACACTGTTCCTAGAAACCTTAAATTCTTTGTATGAACAAAGACGACTTGAGGACCAGATCCATTTTGGGAGGCAGGAGGGTTTTCCGCTATCTGAGGCCCAAATGCTGCACTCCCTCTGGGGGTGAAGGTGGTTGCAAACTCTGGCAGAAATGAGCCTTTCCCAGTGAAGGATCCATTCATTACCAAATGTGCTCCTCAGGAAGGAGGAGAAACTCAAGTAGAAGGAAGTACCCTTCAACTTGAATTTGTGCTGATGGGGCTGAACAGCCATCTTAAAGAAGTATCACTCAAGAGATGAGTCTCATTAAAGTCAATGCTCTCCTCACATCAGTAATCTTGGTAGAGTGGGGTCTTGCCTACTCATCCTTCACAGAGCACTGCAGGTTCCTCTGAGACCATTTGTTACAGCCATTTTTTTGCTCCCCTTCCAGCTGAGGAGTTTGGAAAGGTGTCAGAGGATTAGTACCATGCAAATTGCGAGAGGGAAGTGTCACTAAGGTAGGAAGACTTCACAAAAAAATAGCTTAGGGGGCCATACAGAATCCAGAATTAAATTTTATGGCACTCCATAAAATTGAAGTATGAGTCAAGGGTTAACAACCTTGAATTTTGCCCTTAAAATTAGTCCAAGAAAATCTACTTCATTATAAATACAGCACTACTGTATCGTGTCCTGTTGATTGATATGCCCAAGAGCTACCTTTGTCGGCAGTCTTTTAAGCAACAATCCTTCATTTCGATCTTAATAGTGAGATAAGCACCTCCTTCCTCATTGGGCTATCAATTTTTAGCTGCCAATACAGATGGATGGGGTCGCTGGTTGCACACACGGTGCCTCCCATCATGATGAATGTAGAGTCAGCAATCATGGCCCTCCTCATGACAAAAGCAGAATAAATGAGTGTACAGGGAGGGAAGGATGCATATAGCAATATTTAATGCAAGTGGCATTAGAAGAGTGCAACATGAGTTTTTAACCAAAAGATTACACATAACTCTCAGTCTTTGTCCAGCCTTAAGACAAGCATTGGTAAATTTTTTAAACTATCTGCCAAAATGCCACATTTCATTTTAATAACTTTTCAGTATTTTAATAACTCTTCAGTATTGTGCTCTAAGCAAATATTTAATGAACACTATACAATATTTTAGCCTGGCTTTTCTTTTTTTTTCCCTTTGAAGTATTTGGAGATGAAATACCTTATATGTAAGTACATTCCTTCTAGGACAGCATCAACATGTACAATACCCTGTATCTTGGCAGCCTCCGAATATCACTTGTCTAAGGCAAACTCAGACTTAGCTCACCTTTGATTAAACTATAGCTTAAAACCCACCCCAAACTAAAAGTAATCAGCTGTCTTGTCACCTAATTGATTACACTTTGGTACTCCCACTGTCTATGGCAATCACTGCGTTGCTCTTTCTAGGCTGAGAGATATTAAAAAAACATTGTGCAAAGGATATTAATGCAGAGTCTTAACAGACTTTAGAAAATCAGTTTGCTTTTATGGCTGCTTCTCTACTCTGCTCTCTGTTTCCTTTCCTCTAGAGATTCCAAATCCAATTAAATGTGACTAGATGTAATTCCAAATTGTCACTTTAGTCAATTAAACATATAATAATCTTGTGTACCTAATTACTAGCTCCAAAAGTTTATTTGTTGATGTACTGCTATCAATGTGTACTTCTGCATGTTCCCCTTATCATTGCCTATATATTAATTGTGGTTTGACATTACTGTAAATTGAATTTGAAATTTCCCCCTAGTTAAAAGTCTCTCACAAACAGTAATCCCAATCCGGCTGTAATACCCTTTCAGAATGTACTTTCCAAGGCTGTATTATATTCTTAATGAGATATAACCAAAAATACATGGATTTAACAATAAACATTTCAAAACAGGCCCAGTATCAGGGGGTAACATATTGTTACAAACAGGAACTAAATCTTCCCTTAGATGTTCTCATACAGCTCCCATTAATTTCACTGGGAGAAAAGCAATTCAGTAGGATCCATGGATTTTTGCATAAGGCCTGGATTTAGCCATAAGCTTTATCCAATGCTCATTCAAATCATTGGCAAGAATCCTCTTGACTGCACTAGAACAAAGAGCAGTTTCTAATTGAACATCGTTAGCCCAGCCGGCACAGGATGAACAAAGGATAAAATCCTCATTGCCTCGAAAATAATTGGCAAACTGCTCCTGGGCTCCAAGGGGAGCCAGGGTTTAATCTCAGGAATGACATATGGACCCTGTGGATGGAGCAGAGGAGGTGAGCAAAGCACCCAGCTTTGCCTGCTGGAGCTGGTGATGGTTTTGAGGAAAGACCTTCAGTGTGTCCTGAGCTGCAAACAAGAAATAACCCTGTGGCACAATGTGAGGGAAGACTGAATGAATGTGTCCTGTTATTCCATGCCTTTGATCTCCTGCAAAGCTTCCAGCTCCCAAGGCAGTGGCAGGGGCTGGTCCACAGCTGTGTATGTGAGTGGTGGTTGCTCCTGCAGCCACCTCGGCAGAAAGAAGGGACTTCCAATCTGAATATGAACCAGCCTGAAGGACTGAAACTTCGTGTTTTTGCAGTCAGAGGACATCTGCAAGTGGTCATTTGCAGTCTGGGATTCCATAGTTCTATTGCCCCCCTGACTGCTGTCATTCCAAAGGTTAAACTGTCAGGTCCTGTCAAGCCAAGGCTTTGCTTCTCCCAGCCTGGCACTGCTTTCAGAGGTGCACAGAGCCCTGGACAAACCTGGCACCAATCCTTGGACAAGCTACTTCATCTTTTGCTGTTTCTCAGCATCAGCTGTGAAATGCAGGTGCTCATATTTGACTGATTTACTGATTTGGTATGAGAGTCCCCCTGGCTCAATCATTTGCTAATCCTTCACACCCTGCACAGCACAACGTCACTCTGGTCGTGGCAGTCTCCAGGCATTGCTGCACTCCAAACAAATGCCTTTTCTCTTTATTCTTCCTTCTTAATTTGTCCTTATTTAAATAATCAGAAACACACTTACATTTCTGGCATTTGTGCTTAGTTTTTCAACATCTGCTGTTGTCCCTGATAGATTTCCCATGCTCTGCACCAGGAATGGTGAGGCATACACACAAAACCCCTCTGAGCCTTCTGAGGGCTGCCATCCCCATTGTGCTTCCCAGTTCCTCGGTCACAGAGAACTCAATCAGGTCAGGACCAATGCTTGCTATGTGACCTCAGGGCTTATGAAGGAAAATTCCACTGCTTAGAAAATTCCACTTTCCAAAGCAACACAGGGATTGAAGCTCTGTGTGTATGGCCTGTGTCCAACCCCAAATCACCCAAGTCAGAGAACTTTTGTTGAAGGTCTCCAAGGCTCAATGCACAGAAGTGACGTCTGCAACAGGGAAATGAGAATTTTTAGAGGAGGGGACACAGTTGAAATTCCACTATCTGAATATAATTATAGGGCTGGGCAATGAAAATAAAAAAACAATCAAAACCCAAAGGACCAAATGACATGTTTGGGTAGGTTAAAAGCGTGTCTCCCCCTGAAATGCCACATGAAGGTCTAAAGCACAGAGCTGTGGTCCTGATTCCCAGTGAACATCTCTCCATGTGGCCCACTGAAACTGATGAGCCTGTGAGACACTCTGAGATTAGATTTAAGTAAAATATTACTTAAGGACGTATTATTGATAAAATTATTATTTAATATCCTCAGCCAGTGGCCCAACTCATTAACACCTTGAAAAAAGAAATCTCCCAATACAGGAACTGATATTCCCAAACCACAATGAAGGACCACTCCCTGCCCTGTTACAAATCAGTATCAGCTGCCCCATCATGTGGGGATTTTGGACAAGTAATGTTGATCAGCAACAGACCTCACTCTTTGTACCTTGCGAGTGACTAAATAAGAGTTCAACTGAGCACAAGGAACATAAGGTACAAAATTATGGGAAAAGAGCTCCTATTTAGACCATGTAATGCATCTTTCTGCATGAAATGCCATGTTTCTCTCTCTCTCTCTTTTTTAAAATTTTTTTTACAGCTTTTAAAGATAGAGGGATTAATTTCTAAAGAAAAAAAAAATATATGTGCTTTCTTCCTACTTCTGGCACAAGCACTTTACTGATATTCAGAAATATTTGCCTCATATTTACAAAACCATCCACTACTAAATTTGAAATAAGCAAAATATGCCTGAATAAGAGCTGATGCAATTTTGACAACGCACCTTCAGGAACACCTTAGGGGATGTCACAGAAAACGGGGAACTTTCTTCTTTCAAGAGATGAGGCTTTATATTCCGTGGTTTTTTCCCCTATTTGCCAGTTCAGACCAATATGAACTTCCACACCACAACCAGACCCATGGAGGGGATGTGCAAGCCTGGATCCGGTGTTCTGCAATCTCTGCTCCATCTGGCCACTTGGTGGTGCAGAATAATCAGATATATTTCCGTGCCGGTGAGGAGCAGACCGGAGATCCCGAACCGTCTCCCTCAGCCCATCTCCAGAAATGCCCAGGACTTGTAAGAGAGAGCCAAAGGCAGCTTTTGATGCGTGACGGCTGCTGACACCAACAGCCCCTGCCCAGCCAAACCCTTTGCAGCAGCCACGCAGGTCTGTGACAGGAAAATGCGTGGTGAGGGTATAGAAATAGGCAGAATTTTCTGGAATGCACCAAAGTGTTCCACTTCCATTGAAGAGGAGAAATTAGCGTTGTTGCTAAATGTTGGTGTGTTCATTTACCGTGGTAAATGCTGGGAAATTCGCGAGGGCAGGACTCAAGGTCAGCTCCTTAATCCTTGGCTGCTCCCCTTGAGCTGCAGGGAAAGGAGAGAAGCCCAGAAGGAGAGAGGAGGATTTCTCTGCAGATGGCAGAGCCTCAGGAATAATCACAGCCTATGCACATTAGAGTAACTTTCACTCTCCTGTGCTATTCAGCCCTAATTGCTGCTAAGACCAAGGGGCTGATAAATGGCAGAAAATTACCTGTGCATCTACTTCAAGTGAGCTCACCTGCATCTGCAGTAAGTGGTACCAACAGAGCCACTGCACTGTGGTGTTAGACCTGTGCAGACCCCCCGTTTGCAAAGGGTAAGTATGGCTCTGCTTTTTCAGTTTGACAGGAACTTTAATATTCCTATTCAGATCATCTCTGATGCAGACACCTGGGCATTAAGAGATCTCTAATACAATAGCACTGAGCCTGAGATACAAGATGCAAAATAAGCTATAGCTCTTTTATGGATGACCTTTCTTATTTTCTTGTGAGAATAGAAAAGGAAAGTGATGTTTGTGACTGAAATAAGCAGAAGGTAGTAATTTTAAAGCAATTATGTTATTTGAAAAGTGTACAAAATAATAACACTTAATTTTTAAATACCTTCATATATTCTAATTAAATGTAACCTCATTACTTAGCTGGCATGGAGATGTCTGGAAACCATTACATGAGGAGAGATAAACCGCACTTCAGAACACTGAGCAGGTATGAAATTGCCACTGTCTGGTTTGATTTATGTGTAGACTAGCCCCAAAATGGGGCACAATGTCATTTTATGTGTGCAATATTTTGATGTTGCTAATTCCTGCAGAGGACTGACTAAAAGTTCCTTTTGAACATTTCTCTAGTGAGCCTTAAATGCATTGGGAAACTGCTATGAAACGCTTCTGTCCTGCCAAACTCTCCCAGGTTGCTGATGGGGAGCAGTTGTTGTCTTTGCTGAGGTTTCTGGGTTGTTAGCCCATTGCTAGAAAGCAGAAATCAGTTTTCCATTGGCCTCTGTATTTAGAATACATTAATTGTATTAATTATTATCTGTCCCATGGTTGCATACAAGCAACAACTTTCTGCATGGTATCGAGATTGCTCTGCAATGATAGCAAATGTTTCTCATTTAATGGCAAGTGCCACTTAAGGACACAGAAACTGCTTTCCAAACCTGAGCTGAGAGACTCATGGGGAAATCAGGAGCCTTTTAAATGACAGGGGATGCTCAGGAAAGCAGCTCCCTAAACCCAGTGAGACCTCGGGCTCTCCATGACCTAAGGATGGGTGTGATGGACACATCCCAGGGGGTGAGGGAGGAACCTGTGCTGGTGTTGGCTTCACAGTGGAGCCTTTTGGGGAAGGGATGGGATGGCTGGGATGAGCTGCTGGGAACAGAGATGCCATGAATCATCCAGAGGGACACGACCCATGCTTGTTCTGGGCTCGCTCTGCTCCCTGGGTTAGGGACAGACCTTGTGCTGTCGAAGTTTGGGTTTAATTCTGGCAGAGGCTGTGGAAATGCTAGGATTGAAGGCTTCCTCTTGCCTCTGATACCTGTCTGAGCAAGCTGCTGTTTTAACACCTGGACAGTTTCAGGTGATAAAGAAGAATGTGAGTGGCACAGAGAGAATGTTTGGTAAATTTTAGACATGGATTAACATTGTGTGTTGGTGTTATAATAAATAATGTGAGTTTTCCTGTGGGCTTTGACTGATGCCAGCACTTGCCAGTGCTGCTTTCCTAGGCCCAGTTTATGAAGTGTTCCCAGAAGTGCTGCACTGCTGAGAGTGGGAGTCACAAACCATCAGAAACTCTTGGATTCTTTCCACCTGGGGAAAACCAGATCCAATTTCATTCATTTTCCTGTTTCATTCCCACTCCTGGGCCATGTGTCCACCTGGCACTGGGTGTTGGATTGGTGCTGTGCAGCTCCTGGTGGTCAGTGGGCTCTGAGCCAGCAGCTCCTGCAAGAATGGTGTAAAATGAACCCTCCCCAGCTGTGGCAGCACTCCCTGTCCATCTCTGTCCCTGGTGAGCCCTGAGGGATGCTCTGTGATCACAGGTGGGTGGGGGGTTCTGTTGCTATGACAACAGACTTTTTTTTTACTAGAACTGGATTTTTTTTTGTATTTTCACTTTAGAAAAACTGAAACAATTAGGATAGAGACAGAAGATAAACTTTCCTGTTTTCCCAAGAGGAAGCCTAGGCGGGATGCACAGGCAGGTAGCAGGGAGGCAGGTGCGGGCAGGAGGCAGGCAGCTGGTGTCCCCAACCCCAAGGATTTACACATCCTCCCTTAGCCCAACTGTGTGCCTCATAAAACAAAGCCAGGCAGAAAAACTAACCCAAATAATTCACCTTGCTTTCTCACACTACCTTTTCAAGCCTGACTAAAAGGGGACACAGACCTGAACTCTTACAGACGACTGAGGTTTACTGCTTGCAGACCCAGTTTGCTTTTCAGATGATGGGATTATCTAGATTATGTGATTTTTAACTTTTTTTTTTTAACCAGAATGTCAAAAAGCTGAGTCAGCCATCCCACAGCTATTAAGATCCTAAAACTTCTTCCTCCTTATGGATTGCTTACCCCTACTCTATGCAGTCAGATGAAGATGAGTTGTTTGTTCTGGCAGAGGGACAGACAGTCTGTTTTCCCCTGCATGTATACAACTAATTTCAAGTCACTGGTGTTCTAACTGGTGATAAAAGAGCTATCTTAAGCTTTTCACAGAACACAGTGACACTGTTAAATCAGCACAGCATTTTGATTAGCAGAAACATGAGAGCTATACAGCTTAATGAGAAAAAGGGGCAAAATACCTTTTGTACTTGGGGGTTGAAACCTCTAGGTTTAAAGGAAATAGGTGGCTGTATTTTTCTGTAAGTTGCACATTTTCACCTCACTGCTGATCCAAGGCTGTTCAGTGTCAGCAACAGCCTGCACTGTTTGAGTAAGGAAGAAAAATTGCTCTCATGCCTTATTGCTCATCTGGTTAGACCTTTCCCTGTGGATGTGTAGCAGGCAGCAGTGAGAGCACAGCCCGTGGGCTTTGGGACTTGAAGGACACACAGGCTCTGCCAACTCTTCCTGCAGGAGCTTGAGGCTCACCTTTTGGTGCACGTTGCTTTTCTAGGACTCTTATCCTTGAAAGTCAGATTGGGTGGTGCCTGTTTTATCCTTAGAGACAGCATGGACCTCTGAGGTTCTTCTGTGGCACATCCCCTGGCACAGACATGTCCCTCATCTCATCCTGCCCTAGGGCAGCAGCAACAGAATCATTCATGTTGGAAAGGACCTCTGAGATCATTGAGACCAACCTTTGACTGACCACCACCTTGTCCTCCAGACCATGAAACTGAGTGCCACATCCAGGCATTCCTTGAACACCTCCAGGAATGGTGTGCTTACATTGCTGGGACGGTCAGGTTCTCCTTAGCCTTCTCCAAGAGCATTTTCTTGGTTTTAGGACAGAACTGAGCCCAGGACACTTCCCTGAATCTTCCAGTCTTTGTTGTTGAGGAATTTTTTGATCAGCTGTGACAATGAGTCCTTTGGCAGGACACCCCCAGTTGCTGCTGTTGGAGGCTGATCCTATGGCTAAATACCTTCTAATGCCTAAAATTTCCTGGTAACTTCCAGACTAAACTTATACACAACACATTTATGCCCACTTGTTCAAGGACCAAGATGGTCCTTCCACTGAAATGGGTTTTCTCCCTGCTGAGGCGTAAATCTTTACTGTGTTTTTCCAGAGCAGTCTTCCAACATGAGAGACACCAGAAGAGGGGAAATACATTTATGAAGTGACACCTTAGGGAGAGTGGTTGCAGGGCTTTGGAATTCATTGTCTGCAGATGCTGTGACCCCACAGTGGTGTTTGTGGGATTCCTCTGCCAAATGGCCCCAGGCTGTGCTCTGCATAGTGCCATCCCATCCCTGTGCTATCCCAGAGGGATCCCTGTGCAGCTGACAAAATTCAGGATACAAGCAGATGTCAGAGCCCTTACATTAATTCAGACCTCCTTGCATTCAAGCTCCGTCCTGTGCTCATTCTCCTGGTTCTGGGCTGTGTGAGTGAAAACCACACACAGAGGGCTCTGAGAGATGCTGAAATTACAGCCAACCCCTCTCTGACCTCTGACTTTCTCTGAACTTGTCTTCAGAGACAAAATCTCAGGGGATCTCAGCTTGATGGGTTGGCTGAGTCAAATGTGATTATCCGTGGTGTTTGTGCCAAGCTGAGCTGCTCCCAGCCAGCCAGTGCTGTCACACACCCATGCGCTGCTCTGGGGGTGCTTCCTGCACTCTGCAATAACTTAAAAAGTCAGGGGTGAGAAGGCAAGGGATGCTTAAAAGCAGAAAAAGGAATAGAATGACCACTTATTCATGAAAAGGCAAGAAGAAATAACTGATGGTTTATGCTAACAAACCCCAAGTTTGTACTTCAGGAGGTGTAACTGAGTGTCCCTGTGGGCTGTGATGGGCAGAGGACACTCTGCACCATGAGCAGGGCTCGACTGAGACCAATGACTCCAGAGGGATGACAGAAGTGGTGCTAAGCTTAGTTTAACACAATCTGCAGAAGCACTCTGCACAGTTGCTATAACACTATGTTAAACTAGGCTAAACTCTGAGTACTGCTACAGTCACTGCTTTTGGAACCACGCTGGAGTCAGTCTGTCGGAGTGTTCCTCTCCTTTACAAAATACATAATCTCATTGAAAATCATCTAGTTTCCTGAAAGCTACTCAATGCGGGGAAAAAAAAAGGCTGACAGTGTTCTCTCCTGCCTGCTGATGTAGTAAATTTACTGATTCCTTATCTGCAGTGACACCAACCACGAATTTATATTCGTTTTTGAAATCCTATTTATGAACAGCTTCTCTGCTCATATCATCTTCTCAAACATGTCCATTTATTTGTGTTACTTCTCAAAAAAACTCAGTTTTTGAAAGCATATTTTTTTAAAAAAACATTTATTATTGTTACTATTTTAAAAAATTTTAAGTTGACTTACAGGGAAAACCCTCTTTTCCTTCCCAGCACCCCAAACAAATCCCCTTTTTCACTTCATCTGTTGAGATACTGGTGAATTTGGGGGTTTGAGAATATCCTGGGCAGGATTCCCCACCTGTCACAAAGCAACATATGGTCCTAACAGAGCTCTAAAACATCTGGCTGAGCAGTGAGCCTCACCTGTTGATAATTCAGTGGATGGCAATTTGTGTCTGAATCAGCACACCAATAAGATTTCAGGAAGAAGGGACAGTTCCCAGATCTCCTTTCCCATCTCAATGATAACAATCACATCATTTTATTGTTTTTCAACAAAATGTCTCTTTCTTAGCTTGAAACAGCTTTGTCTGAATAGTAAACTGTGTTTTGAGATTAAAAAATAAAGGTTGGGTGAGTTTATGGTCAGGGGAAATATTCCATATGTATCTGCAATAGCATTTCTTAAGAAATTTAGAAAAAGTGTTTTGTGTTTCTTGCTTGGGGAGCTCATTTCTTCTGTCTGTACTGACAAGGGAAAGCCAGGGGAGATTACTCTGACATAATCTCAATGTGTGTCCTGCTGGAGGAAAAGTGCTTGTCCTGGAGACTTTGGCACAAGTCCCACACAGAAAATTGAAGTTCATCTTCCCAAATCCTCTCTGCAAGTCAGCTTGTCTGCCTGGATAAAGTCTTCTTCCACTCCCTGTGCTGTTTTGCTGCTGTTTTAGTGGCTTCAGAGCTGTGCCACCAGCATCCATCTTTAAGGATGAGCAAATTGACCCTTTCAGTCTCTTGCCTAATTCACACTGGCTGCTCTGCCATTAGTTACCTAATGATTTGTGAAATATTTTGTGATATACCTTGTGCTCTTCAGCTGAACAGTCCCTTGTAAGTGTCTAATGTTTGCAGTAATGGTGATACATAGCAAGCCACCGTTGCTTTTCCTCATGCATTTCCCTTTCATCTGAGCCTCTTGGGTGGTTAAAAACTTCTGTTGGATGGTGAAACTTCTAGGGTTTTTTGGCAGCATCAGTGGAAGCACACAAGCAGAGCTTCCTCTTGCAGGCTTTCCTCCTGCCAGCAGTTCCCATTCACACCAGCAATCTCTTCAGCTGCACACAGGCTAAATTTTGCAGCATACCACAGTGTACCCTGAGATCTTGATTATTTTTTTCTTTCTTTTTTTTTCTCTCTCTCCTTTTTAAATTTCCTCCTCTCCCCAGCCTCCATTTGGAGCACATCTGAGCTTCTGCCCAGGGTTTCAGGGAAAGCAGGGAGTGGAAGATGCTTGCGTGGATGTAGCTTTTACCCAGCACAGCTCTCTGGGACCTGATCAGAGCTCACACCAGTGCCCAAGAATAAGTGAATGCTCCTACATTTGCTTGATCACAGCTAGGGATGTAATTGGGATTATTCATGTTATGACAGCCAGGAGGATTGGATCATGTGCACAAAGCCAGCCCAAAACCCCCACTGGTTTTGGAAGTGCCTGGATCTAAGACGACAGCCTTACTACTGAGAGCTGGAATGAGAGGGATGCAGAGAATCCATTCAAGAGCTTCAGGATCTCTCTGTAAGCACCAAAAGCAAGCAGCTTGGTGTGGGTGACTCTGGAGGGAGGCTGGGTTCAGAATAATGCTCCTTTAAAAGACAAGAGACAAAGAGGTTTAAATTTTTATTTCTTAAATCATTAAAAGCTCCTTATAGTCATAGTTTAAGACACTTTCTGCATGTTCTTATTCAATGCAACTCAACACTGACTCAATGCAATATGGACTCTTTCTCTTGACAGCTGTGATATAGGAACAAGCGTTATTAAAATTTTTATTGAGGCTATATTATAAATGCAATTTCATTAGGGGTTTGTGCATTGCTTTAGGGGGAAAAAATCCTGTGATAATATTTTAGATTGCTTTTAGCTCATAGATAAGGTAATCAAAACTGCTACAGCACAACACGATGTCAAGCCCTGCCTCTGCAAACATGAGTGACAGGTGCCTGACCCATCCACCTGGAGAAACTGCATCTGGAATGTATTTAATGTTAACTTGCAAGACTCTGAAACACTTTCTGCACAAGTGATAGGTTCTACGTGGGTGGACCTTGGCATGTTTCTTAGACCTCAACTTTAATAGATGCAGTTCCAGGTGTAACAAATTACAGGCTTTAAGTCAATATCAGAGAAAGATGAAAGGATAAAAATAGCAGGAGCTCAGCAGTGAGATTGGCAGGCAGGGTGGCCCTCTGATGGGAGCAAGGGGAGGGCAGGAGTGACAGCTCCTTCTACATCCAATTAGTTCCACCTGTGAGCTCTCCAAGAGGGGACTGGATTCTCTGGTCAGCAGCACTGCTCCCAGCCCTTGGAAAAAAGCTAAACAGACTGTGTTATACCATGCAAAGTTTAGTATTTACTATTACGTATGTGCTCTATAAAGTATTTAATGATTGATTAGGACATCAACAAAGAGATTAACACTGCATTCTTTTAAAATAAAAGCTTGCAAACTAGCTCTTGTTTCCTCATTGAGATTTTTGTATATCATGGTAACTGAAAAAACTACTGCATTTATTATTTCAGTATATTAGTAATCACAGACCTAATCCTTTTCCTAACCAAATCATCATTCATCTTCTTGAAATTATGGTTTAAATATAGGTGCCAACACATTCAGCTATAAATTCCCATTTCTGTAAGGACCCAGAGCATTTCAGAAGACCAATACTTGTCTTCTCTCTATGTATTCAACACTCATGACCTGCATGCCTGTGGCCTACAGACAGAGCTTATTTTAAAATAAGTTAAAACCTGCAAGTATCTCCAAGAAGCCACAGACTTGTGAATCAGATTAACTCTGCAGGTTTCCTCCAAGGCACACAGGAGAAGGCCTGAAGCTCAGAATGGTTACATTTGCATTTGGAAGTAATTAGATAAATAAGGATATTTCTGTGCTGGCACAGTAAAATTTACTGCTCCGTGCCCTGGAGATTCAGTCCTGCTGAAGACCACCCAAATCTGGTGTAGCATCTCAGAATTGTGCTTTCACAGGGCAACATGTGAAAAAGATGCTCAGAAAACTGTTGAGAGAAAGCATCACCCTGCAGGATCTGCCTCCCTGGGAAGAAGGCGTGTGTGTGGAAAACCAGTGACAAATGATCTCATAACTTCAGGCATTGCTGGAGGAAGCACAGAACTTAGTGACTGGGGGCACATCTAAATCCTCCACTAATATACAATGCAAGAAACAGCACAGGATGTTAAAAATTAGTTGCTCTTAATGAGGGAATGAATCACTCTTTGCAGTAATGAAAAGAGAATGCCAACAGCAAATACTGCAGCTCTTGGCCAAACAGGGTTTAGATGTGAGGTCTGGGCAATATTGATGGTCACCAAAACTTAATTCAACCAAATAGAAATGACCAAAACATCAAATCATATCTGCATTTGATAACTTAACCAAATCAGTAATACTTTATGTAGATGACAACTGGTACAAGCTGTTTCAAAGAAGATCATTGCTGCTGTGAACTGTAATCACTAGTTGATAATGATAAGATTAATTTTTAAAAATTATTTTAAAAAAATTACCCCTCCTGTCTAAGTTATGGCCTCTACCACAGCTAAGCAATACCACCATGAGGGGATAAAATTTTATAAAATCAATGATTCCCTGGTAGTTAGCAACACATTTTCTGTAAGAGTTTGAGCAGGATGTGCTGGGATAGGCTTATCATAAATATAGAACTGTGGCAGATTTTCATAGGCTTAGATATCAGCTCTCCATTTTTCCATCTTTATTTCTTTTTACTCGTCTGGAAGAGATCAATTGCTTTTCTTGATCCATGAATTCTATACTCAAAAATAATATAGCCTGCCCTAATAGCCTGGGCAAACAGCAGAAGGCTACCTTTGACTCCTAATGTTTGGATTGATTTTGCAACACTCTCTGAAGCCTATACATGCTAGAAATAATTTCTGCTCTGTTCCTACTTTTCCACAAAGTAGCCCTTTTACTGTGCTGAGGCGGCTCCAGTCCAGTGGCCTTTGTGCAGAGCAGGGCTCATTTCATTCCAGATGTGCCACAAAACTGTGAGGAGCTGCCCCTTTATTTTTTAAACCTGACCCTGATGTGCTTCAGATGATTTTGGTGAAAAGGCAAAAACACAAAAAAAAGAAAGAAAGAAAGAAAGAAAAATAGATTGGAAAGAGGAAGCAAAGAATTGTACAAAGGTTAAGAGGAAAACCCTAATTCCAGGAAGCTTTCCTTCAAATAGGAGCAGATGGTGGACCCATCTGGCCAGGCAGAAATATGCCAGGCTGGGCATACTGAGAATGGGCCCATGCTCCCAAATCCACCTCCAGCCATGAGCATCTTGATACTAGGCTGGTTAATCCAGTAATTAATTAGGAGGGCTGAGTTTCAAGAGTGAGGTTTGAAAGGAGAATTGGGAAGGGAAGAAGGTGGTGGCCACTCTGATTACAGCACAATGTAATGTGGACAGGACAATGTCTGTATGAGCTTTGTGCCATGAGCAGAAGCATCTTTGGTCTCTTTACTCATGTGCCTTTCGTGGGAGCTTCACGTAAAAAAAAATTAGTTTCAACAGAAAACGTCTGAAAATGCTCTGAAAAGCTCTTATTTTGCACAGAGAAAACTTTAATCGGCAAAACTGCAAATAAAGTCACTACATCTGAAGATTAAAACTTGTGTTCTTGCCAGGTTTTGCCCTCATCTGTCAAATGACTAGGCTAAAGTAAACTTGAAATAGATTTTCATTTATTTTTCATCTTCACTGTAATCCAAAGACTGCCCTGTTAAAAGCCTTTCGTAAATCATTTGGTCAGTTTTTCTCAACAAAACAGTCTTTAAGTAATGCTGTATATCAGCCTCCTTTTTGACGTTTTCATTTTTTCATCTTGACATCTTCTCTTAAAAATAATACAGGGTTTGTCCTATTATCTTTTTTTTCAAACTGTGAGGAGAAGGAAAGAAGGCATCAACTCTCTCCCAACCACAGCAACTGGGATATGCAAATCAAAGACACAGATGTCACTCTGCAGTTTTCTTTTCAAGATTTCCTTTCAATCTCACTGCCCAGTGTTGAGAGAAGAGGTGTGGCAAGAAACCTGGATTGCTACATCAGAAGTGGCCCCGGGAAATCACACTGCCTTTGCTCTAAGGTGCCAAGTCTCTGTCTGGTTCCTCCCTAAATGCAGCTGGGGTTTAACTCTGATCTGGCTGACCAGAAGAAGTGCCTCTGCTACAATCCACCACATCATTTGTGTTTGGCCTTTACAGGCCAAGAAAAAGTCAATGATGAGATGAAACAAGAGAAAAAAATGCACTCTACTACTTGAGCAGATAAACTAATTTTTCTTATTAGTATCGTGAGTAAAAGCTGGTTGGTTTGTGGATGTGCGTGCAGTTATTTCTTTAATTAGAGCAGCAGCCTTTTCTTTTTCCTGGTTATCCGTGCTTTCCTGAGATGACATAGGGTTTAATAGTCAATTGTAATTGACTGTTAGAGAGGAATGAGGAGATTTATCAGAATTAAACCTGCAGTGCTAAGGCAGCCTTTGCAGGGAGATGTGAGGCTGCAGGGGTGGGTGGGTGTTTCAGGGTGCACATCCACGTGTCACTGAGGGACTGCAAAATTCAGTCACCAAGCTCTTCTTCACCACATTAAAGACAATGTCAGTGCAAGAAATGTGCCGAGCAGCATTCGCAGAGTCTTGAATGCAGTTGCTGTAGACTAATAGAATGCTTTTATCTTCAGTGAGCACTGTCAGTCAGTACAGCTGGTGATCCAGCCCCAATATACTCGAGGATGAACCTGACAAATCCTGTGTAATTACACTGAACTTCAACTTTCTTCTTCTGCCTTGTTTCATCTCCATGGCAGGCAGATTATCGTGTGCTGTGCAGCTCTAGCCTTACATCTGTTTGAGTTTGCTGTGCTCTGTTCTGCAATCCCAAGGGCTGGTTTGAGAGTTCAGCTCTACCAGAGACAGCCGAATTCCTAAACCCCACACTAGTCAGCAATAAACCCCATTGTATTTTCCTGCAGTGCTGGAATTTTCTTAGAGTTCTATTTGAGAACCTCATGGTTGTACACTTGCTTATAGCCAACCTTGTGCTCTAAACCACTTCTCTTCCCAATGCTTTGTAGGAAATTAAGAGGGATGTGCCTTGGAGACCCAAATGCTTGTGAGCATCCTTCCTCTTTGTGAGAGTTTGCCCAAGATGATGCCTTGAAGAGGGGAAAACCCTCCCTGTTGGAACAAAGTGCTGGAAATATTTGGTTGGCTTGTGAGAGCAGCCATGAAGAAACTCTTTCTGCCAGAGAACAAGAGTGAAGTTGTTTTTGGTGCTGGTGGGGATTGGAAACTAAAGGGAGGAGTGAGTGAGGGAGCCACATGAAGGAACCCGTGAGGGAGATAGGACCTTTCTCCCAAGCTTCATTTCAGCCTCATGATGCCTGGATGAGTTCAGGACTATTGGTTCATGGGGATTTCTGTTTCTGTTGCCACCAAATGCCTGGCTGTGCCTGTGCCCATCCTGCTCTGCACTTGGGGACATTTTTCCCCTGGTCCCTGAAGGAGAGAGTGCCCTTCCCTCCCTGCCCTGGCCACTCCTTTTAAAGAAGTGATGTGCAAAATCAGAAAACATCTGGATTACTGAGGAAAAAGCTGGAGGACAAAGGGGCCAGGATTGGTTGGCAAATGTATCTACAAGAGGAGTTGCATGGAATACTGCTTATCCAGGCAGATTTGGCAGAGTCCTGAATGAGTGTCTGCTAATCTGATAAATCACTGGGAATCCCTTTTAATAGAATCATCATCACTGAATGAAACAGACAGAAACGCTTCTACCAGACCTGGGTGGATGAAGGAAAAGGATCAAATCCTCTTACACTGAAGGAAGATGCTTGAAATGTCTTTGTGCAGTTGGGTATTTTTTTTATTATTTTTTATTTTTTGCACAACCCCTCAGAAATAAATGCAGTTATGGCATCTACGGGCAAGGACTGTCAGTGCATAGAAAAAACCATCTCATGATGTTTTCATATTTAAACAGAGAGGAAGGGAGGAAGTGTGGGCTCCCAGAAAAGGTTTCACACAACGCCTTTTCTCTGTCAGTAAAGTGAAATATAACTGCCATGCTAAAAGGTTTTCCAGCAGCAATTTGCTTTGAATTGCAAGCATAAGATAAATGTGCCATAGAGGTCTCGATTCCTGAGCTGTGAAGGTGGTAAAAAGGAGAATGTTCTCTGGTCCAGAACAAAAAGATATTTAGAAATATCTTGTTTCCAAACTCCCAAAACATCTCAGCACAAGTGGAGATACTCTGCATTCCCTGTCTTGTTCTCATAATGTGTTGCCCTCTTTTCCAGCTTTACCACCAAATTTCCAGAAGCCATTAGCACTGCTGTCACGTTCAATGTTGTCAGACTTTTTCTTCTACAAGGAACTGTATCTCTTCCAGGTTTTTTTCCCCCCTCTATATGCCTTTTCTTAATAGGATCCCACCACAAGTTGCACAGATAAAAGTTTTTGCAA
The DNA here is from genome assembly GCA_025920805.1 of Petroica traversi. Classification (NCBI taxonomy): domain Eukaryota; kingdom Metazoa; phylum Chordata; class Aves; order Passeriformes; family Petroicidae; genus Petroica; species Petroica traversi. The sequence continues at coordinate 4,676,139 of JAHLSL010000060.1, forward strand.
AGTAGCACCATCAAAGTCAAGGGGAGGACCACAAAGGAGGAGGTCTTAGCCCATAAAATAAGAACTATGTCAGTGATATGTCAACATGGAAATAACATGATTCTCAGAGTTGAGAATCAGAATCCAGGGACAATGAGGCTCATTTAAAAAGTAATAAAAAATGGAGGTACATAGAAATACTTGAAATGCTGCAGGAGAAGGAATTCTTTTTTAAGAGTACTTCTAGTTTATATTATCCAGAGCATCTCAATGGAATAGCTCTGTATTAATAATATCTCATCTATTATGTATATTGCAATATGCCTAACACAATTGTTGGAGTAATTTTGTATTGTTAATTCTTCTCTTTCTTTTTATTCCCATTTCTAAAGGGGTAAAAAGATTAGGAGAGTAGTTTTGAGCAAAGTAGACATTGCACTACTGACATTCCACAGATTAGGAGTATCAGCCATTACATTTCTTGGTTTTCTATTTCAGCCTAAAAATCTCTGTTTTTCTAGAGCTCTTCTTCTATTCTACCTCCATTTTAATGCCCACTGACTGCACTGTATCATCACATCATTGCATTATTTATTTTTGATTATTTAATATTTCACTAGAATTCCATTCTCAAGTTACTTTAATAAAGTCCTATTTTAAAGGTGTAAAATAAGGGAGCTAGGGAATGCAGAAGTAGCTGAATATTGAATTTTTAGTCTGAAATTTTGAATAATCTGGGTTAAAGGGTCCTGGCTGATCCAGTCTATTGCACACTGACCAAGATGTCTTTTGAGATGTCCTTTCTTCTGACAGATACTGCATAAAGCTGGATCACTATTAATTTTTTTTAGACCTTTTGCATGGGTTCGAAAAGTCACTGAGAAAAATGAAGAGGATTTAGAAGCAAATCTATGAACCTTCAGCTGTTTTAGACTTTCCCCCACCCTGTGCCTCCGTAAGAGATTCCCTCTGTTAACTCATCACTAAAGCAATCGTGTATTACTTAACAGAGGTGCTATTTTCTACTTCATGTGTCTCCCTATGAATTGTGCAAGAGGCATTAGAGAGCCCTGCCTTGCTCTGAACACATAAAAAGTCAGAGCAGCAAAAAAGCTTTGCGAATTTATTGCATTCTCTGGGCACAGCCTTTCTGGAAGGGAGGGAGGGAGAGAAAGAATTGGCAACGGGTCGTGCTGTGGAGCAGAGACTGCAAGGACACAGAAAATCTTTGCTAACCCCCACAGATCTTGAACAGCTCCTTAAAACACTCCTCGTTGCCATGAACATATTTCCCAAGCATTACCTAGAGGCAGTGCTGAAGAAATGTGTTATAAACTCTGGTTCGTCTCCCTCCCCTCCACCCTTACATCCACAATCTCCAGACCAAGGGAAGGGAATGAAGTGCAGGGGTGCTCTGGTAGGAGGCAGTCACAGACATCCTTCCAGATGGCACTTCCCAGTGCACCTTCCCATGGCAGGAGGGCAATCCCATTGGGAAGAGGTGTCACTTTCCAGCCTATGGTGAGCAGCTGAGGAATGAGAGTCCCTGTGTGCTATGGGGACCTGTGGCAAAAAGCACCTTTCCAATAGAAAGGTTCTCTTGGATTTTTCCAGGTGCAGGCAACAAGTCACAGGCTCTCAGTGCAGATTTATTTCATCTTGCTTGGAGGGTGAAAAGCAAGATAAACAAATAAAAAAAATCACCACCCTGTAAGGGCATATAAAATATCATTGAAAAAAGTTCCTTATGTTTTGAAGGATCTCCATCTTCAGCTGTCCTGGAGTTCAGCATGGCTCTCTCCAATTTCCAATAAAACTGAATGTTAATGGTTGCTGAGCTGTGCATGTGGTACACCAAAGTTTTTTTTTCCATATGGAGCTGTGGCTTTCTGGGTGTCTGTTGTGCCTGGCCTCAGCAGAGCAGGTGTAACTGAGGGACTGCTCTGCTGAAATTCTGTGCTCTGCTTCAAGACTGTTTTCATTTGGGGCAAAAATTCAACTACTGACATTATTAGGCTGAGCAACATAAGGCCTAAGTACTAATCTGAGGTTTCTTAGTCAGTTCTTGACTTCTCAGACCTTCACTGTTTTGCCATCTGCTATAATTGAAAATTGCCTTCTGCAACCAAAGGGAAAATCTAATTTCTCAGCAAGCCATATGGGGTTATTAAGATCATTAAACCCTGGTATGCCATAATGCCTGGGCCAAAAGGACCACAGGGCACGTAAATATCGTGTGATTCATTTTATAGCTTCAGACTGCAAGTTAGGAATTATTTTGATGGCTATCTTATGATGAAAAGTGCTGGTCAGGTAGGTTACAGCAAATGTTGCTTGGTGAGGTCAATCCATGGCAGGTTTGCTCAGAGCTGTGATGGATGAGAAGTGGTTTTAATGGTTTTTGATCACAAAAGGTAAATCTTTTGTATCAGCCTGACAAATGATCACAACCCAGCCAGTGTCCTCAATTGTATCAGTGATGCTAAAGGCAGCCTTGAATATTAAGAAATCAGAGAATAAAATTTCCACTTTTTCGGAGGACCCAGACTTGGCTTCTCATACAGGACCTAAAAATTATGATATAATTTGGACTCCCTTTCTTAAGAATAGGAAAGGTATTCCCCTAGAGATGCCTGTTTTTGAACATTTTAAAACTGAGCTCCTTAAATTTTTGTTCTATTTTCTCTTTCTCTAGTTGTGATATTTTAAGATTTCTCTCTAGCAAAACCCACTACTGTGTGTTTGATACAACTATGGGCGAGAATATTAAAGCTGATTTTTTGCTAATAGGTCTTCAGAAATGAATGCAGGAGCTGTAAAATTTACATGAAATTAAAGAAAGAATAGCTCAGTAAATGCAAATAAATGCAGGAACAAATATTTTAATTTGGATTCTTGATTAGCGCCAAAGGATTACCAGCAAACCATTACAATGTGGTGATGACATAAAAACTCAATGGGAATAAAAATTCTATATTCTATATGCACTAGTTAACTGATGGCAGGAAGCTATTTTTAGCAGAACAACTCAGAGTAATTTATTCTTTTCTTTTTTAAAAAAACATAGCAATTGATTGTATTTCAGGTTTTGTCTATGCTAATTATGTCTCAGAATAATTTTTACTGGTATAGTTCCTTCATTGTAAAATGTGCCCACTATGATCAATAGATTTATTCTCATTCTTCAAGTTATTAAATGAATTTTATTGAAAATAGGCATTACTGATTGCCCTTTTTCCTTGCCCTGTGTAACTAAAGGAGTTAAGAACAAATTGGTATGACTATATATAAGAATTGTATATAAGGAAAAAAGTGGAAAATGCTTCCCTCCTTCAGTTTTCCAGTGATCTCAATCTGACTGCATTTATTTTCTCACTGCATCAGAGATTTCTGTTTTAAGACAATAGAAACCAAAGTAGGTCTGAAAAGGCTTTATTTCTGTAGCACTGGGGTCATCTCATCTTACCATTTTGAAATCAAGATAAATTACACGAGGTAAAAAAAATGTATTTCCTGTTCTATTTTACCTTTCCAAATGGCTTTTGCATTTTAGTGTTCTTGGAGGTCAGTTAGAATAAGAGAGCAGTACTTACAATTTTCTCCAAAATTGGAAGTCCACTCAAACTTTATATATTCTTTTCTTTCCTTTTCCTTGAGAAGCCATGAAAAAGCATGGTTGATTTTTAACTTGCATGAGGTGTGCATTTTTGGAAAGTTTTTTTTTTTGCTTTCTAGCTACTCCTGGGCATTGAGGCAGAATGGGAATTAGTCTGAAGGATGCACACCCACAGTGTGCAGGTAGGCATGGCTTTCCCAGCCAAACCAGCTTGGGAAAGGGGTGGGGATGGGAGCTGAGGATTTGTCATTAAGTCAGGATGCTCAGACAGCCCATGACCGTGTGTGTTGTTAAATGAACCTGCTGCCACCTTGGCATTTCCACACCCCACGTTGTCCCTCCCCTCTGCCAGGAGCTCGTGCCTCCTCCTCTGCTGTGCTTACATTCATTTGAGATGACTGTATGAAGGAACCCTCACCCTGCTCTAATTGCAGTGTCCATCCTAATACATCTCAAACAAGGGGAAAGAAATGAGAGGAGGCCTCAATAATGGAGTGTTTTCTGGCATGAGGTACACACAGAAATGATGGTTGTGCCTGATTGCTAATTAAAGGCAGCACAAACCCAGCGAAATCCTAACTCATCTGAAACTAATGGGAATTTTATCTCCACCATGTGCAGGTTTTGTTTCTGGCTTCTTTATGCACTGCTGGTAGTGCTGGTCTTTGATGTGGATCACAAGTGAGCCCATGAGGGATTATGCAATGGAAATAATTTGAAGCCATCCCTGACCTAATCTGGCTTGAAGGAGATCAAGTGCTCAAAATATTATTACTGTCATATGAGGCTGAGCATGTTTGTGTTTGTCTAACTGCAGTCTAAAGTGTGCCATGGACTAAGGATGTGTCTTCCCTGCAATATCCTTCCCCTCTGCATTATCAGAGCACTAATGTATACATGGCAGTTGTGGCTGAATGTCTCAAATTCTGAGAATCAGCCCAATCTAAGCACCAGGGCCACGTGAAAGTTGTGGCTTTTTGATTCCTCTTTTCTCATTATTAGACTGATTCCTCCCTCACAAGATTTATTCATAGTCTTTGCTTAATTTTTGCTTTCAGCCTTAGCAGTGTATAAATCAATATTTATTTTCACCTGTGTGAATGATTCCATAGCAATACCAGGCTTCCCCAGTTTTGAAGCAGCAGATGAGAAGCTCTGCCTCAATACCAGGGGCAGTAGTGGAAACATCATCTGGAGAGGTCTTCAAGGGATCATGTCCTTTAGAGCAAAGCTATATAAGAAACAAAGCCATTAAAACTAATGTTATAATACACCATTTTTTTTTAGGTAGAAACACTTTTTGTAACTCATAAATGGAGAAATGAAAATATACCCTAGATTTAATTAAAGTTAACGACAGAAATCAGTGCAAATATATGAGAACATAACAAAAAAATGTTGTGTGATCTTCCCAGGAGAGATAGACGAGAAAGAAGAGAATACACTAAAAACTAAAAAAAACACTATTGGGGAAAGATATACTTTCTTTCCTATTTTCAAAAATTCCAGCTCAACTTCAGGCTCCCCAAATCTGTGTCAGTCTTCAGGTCAAGGTCAAAGGAGGAGTCAGAGCTATTTCCTTACTTCAGTAAAGCACTGCTGAACTCTGCCTTAGTCCCACAGGTGGGAAAGCAGAGAGTCAAACAAGGCAAGGAAAGCAGAAAATCTCCCCCTCTTTTAATGGGAGGACTTTTCCTTCCAGAAAACTCCTACAGAAAATAAAAAAGATGGCATCAAACATTTTTCCTCTCTTCTTGAGCCATACAGTATTAAACAAAGAGAGAAACTTCATATTTTCTGTTGGAAAAAAGTACTCTTTTCCTGATAGATAAATCACCTGCTGTTCACCACAGCCGGTGACTTTCTCATTAAATAAAGTTCTATTTAATAATGTGCATCATTAGACTTAGATAATCCAGAACTTCTTAAAATTTCAGGGAGCTCTCAGCTCTGGCAGTACTGCAACACTGGGCAGGACCACTTTCAGTCCTCAAATCTCTTTTATCGATCTGCAGGCAACCTGATTTCGTATTGCCAGAAAGCAGTAAAAATTAACTTTTAGTTCTTGAGAAAATTCAGCTTTAAGAAAATAGATTAAGTCTAAGAGCCCTGTCTTTAAGGACAATAACCATATAGTGCTGCTAATGGAAATGCAATTGAACGCCCTTTGCTTGGATAAGCATCCCTAACAGGATTGTTTAGTGTGCAATGATTTCATCTGACTAAGTGACTCCACTGCGAATCAGCCTTAAAAGTAGATTTCTAACGAAGATTAACAAAGTAATATTTATCTGGGCTGTGTGCTTAAACTCTTGGATCATGCTGAGGACCTGGAGCCTGAGGTAGACGAACGCAGCCTCTCCTTTATTTAGGATTATTGCCAAGGGACTCTCTCTTGGGTCTGTTTTGCCCCTCACCACAGTTTTAAAGTGAAAGGAGGAGCATCTGGCCTGTTTGTCCAGCTCCTCATCCCTAATGAATTTATTTATAACAATTACTTTCTTGTGCCTCTGTTGGTACAAGCCAGCGGTTGATCTTTAGAAGGTGCAGTGTCAATTCAGCAGTTGAGATCTCTTTAGATTATTAAATCTGTCAGGGAAAAAAAAGCTCTTCAATATATGCATTTTTCTCCTTGTGTGTGGTCCTTAAAACCAGGAAGGCTGATAGATTCATATCCACACTTTGCCCCTACAGAAGTAACCCTATATTTAAGATTTTTGTCCATTGGTTAGAGACATGAGCTCAATTCTTTACAGGCAACAAGGGTCATCCAAGGAAGTGTCACCCCAGTTCAGGTGTGATAAATGTTTTTGATTTCCCATCCCTTATCTGCTGAGTGAAGTTACACAGTGTATATAATAACACCCATATTTTTAAGATTTTCTATCATCTTGTTATCAGTAGAAGTTATAAATCAGAATATTCATCACTTTTAACTTTGCTCATGGTACCATATATATCTGCTCAAGTGTCTCTGTGGATATGGAAGGCTGTATGTAGCTAAAAGACCTAGAGAATTATGTTCACATCAGTGAACATAAAAGTATCATCAAGTTTTTCTGTAATAACACTTTTCAGCTGAATTGGCCATGCTGTGACCTCTGTTAAATTTATGGGAATGAGAAATTTGAGGCTACTCCCTGGACTTTCAAGTTCTTGAATGATTGTAAGAAGAAAAGAATCATTTAGGGATCCCTTCAGTATAAAGTGCTGCAATTCAGAGTTTCCTCAAGCCCTAGTGCTGATATGAAGAGTTATGTTTAAACCTGTGTAACCCTTCAGTTATCTCTGACAAAATCCAAGAAATGAGTTTCTCTGAACCATATCTGGACAGATAAGGATGCAGAAAATATGTATAAATACAGTGAAGATTGGGTTCTGTCAGGTCTTCTCTAAGACATCTCAGAGTAAGAGTTCAAAGAAATTAATAATGACTCAATCTTTAATCTCACAAAATCAGAGTAATATTTTTAAAGGGATGTGCCTGTGTTTTGGACCATCTCAGCTCTAGACTTTTTAAATCCCAATCCCTCTCCTGATTTCTGTGGAGCATTTCCACAGTAATCCAATGCATTTGAGAGATATTCACACCACACTTTTTCCATACAAACAACAGCTACATGCACAAAAAGTAAAATTCAACTTGATTTTGTGGAAATGATCCTTTTCTAAGCAGAAAAGTCATGAACAGACAAAGTACCCCTGGTCTCTGGTCTCAGTTAAATGCCCAATTCCATCTGCTCACTGCTGCAAGGACTTTTTTTGGTAGCAATATAGACACCACTGGAAAAGGCTTCTGTTGGGTGAAGCATCTGTGCACAGCACCATTTCCCAGGTTTTTTGGAGGTTATGCTTTTTGTGTGTGTGTTTCACCACCCATTATTGCATTTTCCTGGCCTTTCTGATAAAAGGGCTTGGCTTTGCAGCAGGGGAAGGACTGCTCCCTGGCATTGTCCAGTCTGACACTGAATATTGAGTCTGACTGAGTGTTTTTGCTGGGTGAGGCAAATACTGTGCCAGAAAGCACCTGAGGAAGCTCCTCTGGGGAAGTTCCCAGGGGAGGAATTAGGCAGGAAGGAGACAGCAAGCAGGGTTTGGTAGCACGGGTGGGGGTGTGGAGAAGAGTTGTGGAAAGACTCAAATCTGAATTTCGAAGGGGAAGACAAAAAGGGGAAATTTCCTGGGGATCCAAAGGAGCTTCTGTAGCTACAGATTGTTACCCTGGGAAACCCTGCTGGACTGAGAGGAAGGGAGGAAGAAAGGCCTGTGCCATGCACAGACATAATGAGCAGGGAGGAGATTTGTTTGCAATTTCCATGTTTCACCTGGCAGAACCAACCTTTCTTTATCTTCTCTGTTGTCCAATAGCACAACCTTTGAAGTTTAAAAAGTGCTGTTGTTGTTTTGGAGCACTTTAAGCAAAAGGTAAAAACTTCTCCATCACACTCCTCTGAAGACCTTAAGGTCTTGTCACAATTTAGGTGTGGGCTTGAAGAGGCAGCTCCATTTTGTACCATTGAGGGTTTCTTTTCCCAGAGTTATGTTATAGAATTTATTTTAATTCCAAACTGGGAAATTTGCAGGTACATCTGACTTAAGGTCTACAGAAATCTTGCCAAAATCTTAAAGCTTATAGAATCTGTGAAATTGAAGGAAACAACTTAAACATTTGAAGCTTTACAGCCCATCTGGGGTTAATAACTTGAAATCTAACATTTTATATCCTTTTTATACCATGGCTAGCAAACCTAACAGCATTTTTTATTTTCAGACTTAGCCTACCTGAGAGTCGCCCATGCAATATCAAGGAATATTTTTTCCAGAAATAATTTAATTCTAAAAAGAGAGGTTTGTTACAGCTGGAGGTCACTGTGCAAGTTTTATGTACATGCATCCTTTAGAAGATTGCTGCAGCCCATTTAGAAGAGCATTCAAAGAGGTACCCAGTACATAAATGAAATGTAAGGAATGAAAGAACTACCTGAAATTTTTGCATTAGTGGTGAACTGACTCTAATTATGTTAAACTTTCACTGACAAAGGAGTTTTCTCTTGCCATGTTTAGGACCCTAAAAATATACTGCTGAAACCACAGTTCTGTAAACACCTGAGATAAAGTACTTTGTCAAAGGTCACAGAACAAGTCTGAAACCTTGTGACCTCAGCATAGATCTTCTTGTGGTATTATGGCTTTAATTTTGGCAAGGAAATTTCACGAGTAAGGATCTCACAGGCATTGGTTAATAAGAAAGAGAGGAAAAGATCTCTCAAACCCACTATGGCTTTGGTGAAAGCCCAGTGGAAATGCTGATCATTAAGGCAGCTCTTGGCTATCATGTGTGTGATTTGGGAGACTAAAATTCAAGCTCTGGTGATCTGTACATTGACAGATTGGAGGTTTTTTCACTGAAAACAAAGTGAAAGGTTCAAATGTCAGAAGCTGGCAAAGGTAACAGTTTCCTGATCACTGCTATAGGTTTGGAGTATGTTCAGTTCAGGAGTTCAGGTTGCCTTAAAGAAGAGGGTGTCGATAGATACCCATCTGTATGTGTGACAATTTTGATAGCAAAATTATCTCAGGAAAACAAGAAAATTTGGTCAAATGCTGTGTGGCAATGGGATTCTTTGGCAAATTCCACAAGATCGCTCAGGCTTTCCCCGGCCAGGCTGAAGAGCTTAAGAGCCAGTTTGAATCCAGCAATAACCTGCCAGCCTTGCTGGAGCTCACTGCTTTTTTTTTTTCCTTCACTATTTTTCTGTTAGCTAAGGAATGTTTAATCATGCCTCCCTGTATTAAAGATAACTGTGTGGCTTTCCCTGGAGTGTTTTTTTAAGTGGTTAATCAGAGGGACAAACCTGAAAAGGCAAGAAATATTCAATTAGTGCCTTTTCTTCTGCTAGCCAGCAGTCCTAACCAGATGCCTTCACTTCAGAGCCATCCAAGTAATCAGCCTGGTAACGTCACTGCATCTCACATCAGGCACCTGGCAAGTCCAACACCGACTGCATCCCAGAAAATGTCTGCTAAGGAAGGCTACTCCTGGAAATTACTTTCAAAACCTGAGAGCGGGCTTCACACGGGGCTGAAAACAAACTGCTTTTTGTATATTGAGCTGTAATCCAGCCCTTACCACTATCAGCCACTACCAAAAATCCTGAGGAAACCAGCATAATGAAGAACCAGTTAATGGTGGTTTTGTTTCAGTGGAGAGAGGAAAAGGAATGTCAGTATGGAGAATAAAAAGCATGAGGGTTTTCTCTCAGTGATTTGATTTCATGCAGCACAGCTTTCCAGCTTCTGTTCAAAGTCACGCTGACATCTTGGTATGCAATTTCAGTCAGTGGATCAGGAATTGTATATAAACCCCCTGTCTTTATTCTTAATGAGATTTGTGTAAATAACTTGCTAGAAAACATATTGAAAACATATAATTCACTCCTAAATATGAATGCAGATGGCAGGTGAGAGAACTGAATTTACTAGCCTTCCTGCAGTGTGCTCTGCAATGGATAATTCAAATATATACGTATGATATTTTTGGCATATTAGCTGCTCTATGCAGAGCTAGCACTGGATTTTGTAATAATGATGTGTGTGCAGGACACATTTGCTATCTTGGGCACATTATTGGTTACACAGTACTGGCTGAGAGCCAGCCACATCTCAGATATGTTAGTTTATGAGAAATGATCCCTATTTCTATTCAGAAAGCCACTGCTTTCCAGCAAAGCATGGGTCTGGACGCTATTGACTTGACCAGATGAGTTTACCAGGCTGCTTGCCCTCCCCTCTGCTGAAATGGGGCTCTGCCTGCCCTCCACACATGGCCATGGGGTTGATCTTTGTTCCTGTCTGTGTCTAGCCTAAATTCCTTCTTCAGCTACAACCAGCAGGAGCCAGAGGCACCTGGAAGGGATTTGGGGACCCAGGTGGGGCTGAATGTTAGAGAAGTTGAAAACCAAATTTTCTGCTCCGCAAAGGCTGACAGGTTTTGCCTATGTGTCAGTGTTCTGGCCTTTTTTGGAACCAAGAGCTCTCTGCAAAAATGAGTTTTCAAGTGCCCACCAAATTCAGAGGATATCGCGTTTTAGTTTGTGCTCATATCTAGGTGGATGCTGCTTTATAAAAATAAACTTGACGTGAATCTCTCCCTCCCACAGAAGCTAACGATGTTCCCTGCAGCACTCTAAGCCCAAGTCATTCCTGTTTTATTGGCCCACCTTCAGACAAAGGTTTTTCCTCCCCTACCGTGCAAACTTAGAGGTCTTTCTCATATTGTAAATAATTTGCTTTAGAAGCACTAAATCAGGAACAAAGATATTAGGAAAATATCTGCTTGATTTCAGCTCAATCTGTGTGCTGTGCTATAAATCTGTGCCTCTTGTTAAGAATCCCTATTTTATGGAAAATTCCTGTTATATCAATTCTGTCAGGGTAAGAGGAGTAGTCACAGAGCAAAAAAAGAAACCAAAAAAAATACCCCGAGCTCTAATGAAACATATATTGTGCAATCAATATACTACAATAGTTTCTGAGGAACTTTATATTCTGTACAACAGACCAAAATCTCCTTTATAGATTGCCCTTGTAAGACAAAATTTGTCAGTCCATCCAAGATGTAGCCAAGGCGAGAATGGTGTAAATATTCTCTGTGTGAGAACAACACAATCAAACAAAAGTCAAAATTGAGACCAGGGCTTCCTCTTGATAGGGGTGTAGTTCAAAAATGCCTCTTGGACTCTGAAACAGGAGCATCAGTCTGTTGATAGTGTTCACAGGAGGAGCTGGCCAAAATGAATGGGTTTTTTTAGAGGCAACTGTCAGCTGGTGTGATGTGAGTATATTGTAGCAAGATTCTGAGAGCTGTCATGATTGCTTGGAAAAAGCAATATAATTTCAGGCCAACTAATTTAATCCTTTTGATGCCAAGAGATTTGCTCCTGCTAAGTCCAAACACAGAGATATCTCACCAGCACTTTTATTAAGGCAAACTATGTGAAAGGTTCACTCCATTTTGATGGACAGATTATTAGGGAAAAGCAATAATTTGCTGAAGCCTTATTTTCATGCCATTTCTGGGAATGATATTAAAGTTAGCTTCAAGGCCAGCTCTCACCATCTCAGGATGGTGTGGATTAGGTAAACTCCACCAAGAATCCTCTCAGCAGTTTTGTCAGTATTAGAAACACAGCACACATCCATGCCTCAGGAATAAACAGAAATAAAGCTCTTCCCTAAAGTAACCTAACCAGAATTCAGTCCCCCCTACTTTTTATTGTTTGGTTCACCTCTGTAAAGCTTTTCAGCATTTATATTCATTTCACACTGTCAAAAGCTGAACAGAAGTAAGATAACAAATGGTTCTGGTAGCAGCTGTCACCACCTACTGTCTGTGTATGCCTGTGTGAGTCTCTAAATGGAAATAAAGTACTTTAATAACACATTTTCTCTAAACTGTCCTCATGGATAAAGTTACTCTCAAATCAGTCCATGAACACTTTCCAATTCGGTGCCCACTTCAGGCTGCATTTCTGTCTCTCCTCTGCAGCCTGGGTAGGTATGCAGCAGTGTGATTTAAAGACATTTCAGATGAAAAATACCTTAACAGCACACCTTCTCTGGCTGCAGCTTGCCTGCATTAGCTGCTCGTGGTGTTTGAGCCTTCTCCCAGCGTGCCTAATTTTGTGGCTATAAATTAAGCTGCCTGCCTATTGCATTTTTTTTTTTGCTCCCTTGGCTCAAGCCAGGAAGTGTCCAGAGCCACAAATTAAACACGTGCTGCTCTGCCCTCCCTGTTCCTGCACCATTCCTTCCAGGAGCAGATGGCAGCTGGGAGGATAAATACCTCCAATTTCTTAGGGCCCTGAACAGCAAAGAACCTTCATTTCAAGGTGAGCTCTAAGGTTCTGCTTTCCATGGAGAGGGGTGAGGCAGCTCTGCACCTTTGTGTTTGTCTGTCCTTGGATATCACAATGCCTATGAGAGATGCAGGGAGCTGTGGGGTGCAGGTGCCCTAAAGGATTTTTGGCTTGGGGAGAAGCCTATGTGGGTCCAGCCAGCAGAGATACAACATGCTCTGATCCCACATGATGGTGGCTTTTGAGCCAATATAATTCAAGATGGGTTAATGCCTCCTCCAAGGCTATCCTAAATGTTTTTTTTTTCTTGGTCCTTGCCTGCATTTCTTGGTGACTGTAAAACATGTGATTTGCATCTGTTCAGGTCAATGAGGCTTTTGGTTGTAAGTGACAAGCGGTGGGTGATTATTTTTCATCAAGTATCCTGCTTAACATTTACAAAGCATGGAGAAAATGCTCGGTACTTTTATGCACCTGTCACCTCCAGGTAAATAATTTAAAAGCATGTGAGGAAGCCAATTAGAGTTAATTAGAAATTGACTGATCTGCTTTGGCATAAAAATTATTGGGAAATATGGCTTGTCCTTTCTGGAATACAGATTTTGCTCTTGTACACACATGTGAGTGAGGAAATATGGTTTTTTATGGTCAACTTATAGTATTCCTTTGAGAAAGAAAGCACTTTATAAACCATATATGTAAGAGCAGTTCAGGCAAGGACAGGAGCATGAATCCTTACAGACACAGTGCTGTGCAGTTTCTCAGCTTTATTTCATGGTGATGGGCATGTTGGAAATGTCTACAAGATTAATAGATTCAAATTCAGTGATCAGAAAATGGGAGCATGTCCAAATGGATCGTTACAACAGATTCCCACTTTATCTATTGCACAAGCCAGGTTTGAGCCATCTGTAAGCTTCACATTCCTGGTCTAAAGTCTTCTGCAGCTATAAAAGACAATAAGTATCAGTAGGGAAAAAAAAATCAATTTCTTGGCTTTGCAGCCTAAAATATAGTGATGGCACTATAGGGAGAGAAAAAGTGCTGATTTTTTTTAAATTATTTTTCTCTTTTTAAGCAAGTGAAATGAGTAGGCTGTATTTAGGAAATAACTTTTTTATTAGAAGTTTCAAGAATATTTCTAGAGAGTAAAGCCAGCCTCTCACACTCAGGCTTTGGGGAGGAGGGGTCAGTGACTGCAATTTTTTATATTCTCTGTCTAAGACCAGGAAGGGTCTTAGAGGGTCTGTGCTGATGATAAGATAATTTCTGAATCTGATTTTCAGCTGCAGAAAGATTATTCTCAAAATAAATAGAGATCCTTTAATGCGCTATTCCTTGAGGACTGGTGTTAGACTGGGTCTGGTCTTTGCACAGCTCTTTCAGTGAGAGAGGAGTGGGAAAACTCTATAAAGTCCCACTCTCTACCTTTTTTTCTCCAGTGGCTGGCCAAGAATTGCAGTCTGTGTGCTGCAAAAGGAAGGGAATACACATTTCCGTACATTGATGGCTCCTTTTCTCACCTGCAGAAAAAGGTGAGGATGGGCAGAAATGGGGCTGTGCCCTGACCCAAAGGGAACAAAAGGCAGGACATTGAAAAACAGGCAGCACATCCAAAGATCCTCAATCCTTCAGTGTTCCCAGGACTGCCTTGAGCACTGATGCCAGGAAAGCTGCCTGTACCTTTCTAGGGTGCCCTAGCAGCAGATAGGCTCTAAGAACTTCTATTCATGTAGGTATTTATCTAGAAATACTCATTTTTTTTGCTTCTCACTAGGAAGTTGATGGAAGGTCTGGTTGGACCACGCTCCCTCACGCTGTGTGGGTGTGAAATGGTGTCCCCAAGGCTCTGGGGCCACAGCCACTTTGCAGATTTCAGCTTTGTGCAGATATTTTTGCCTGGAAGAGGGCGTGTGGCTGTGACAAAGCCTTCTCTGAAACAGTGAACATGGGGCAATGAGCTGCAGGAAAGGTTATCTGACCGTGCAAGGTGTGCGAAGGAGATGGCACTAAAGCTTCTCTCCTGCCACAGGAACAGTGCCTGCCATCTGTGGGAAATGGAGATATCCCAGCCTGTGGAAGGTGGTGCCTTAACATTTTAGCCTTTCTATTTTTCAAATGCTGTGCTTAACTCTAAATTTTATGTAAAGTGATAACTGCTGTCTTCACACTTTCGTCAGACAAAACAATTCCTCTGGGCCAGGAACCCAAGGAC
>JAHLSL010000060.1:4690816-4765361 GCA_025920805.1 Petroica traversi
CCCACCTGCTGGGCTTTCCTACTCCTCCTTTCTCTTCCCTCCCCTCTGTGAAATTAATTGCAGCCTTGCCAGAGTGTTAGGTATTCACTCTTTTACTCTTTTTTTCTCATATTATACTGATAAAACTCAAGGCTGGATAAGAGATTTTGAATAAAGTCAAAGGTCTGTAGATCCCTCCTTTAGGGGGCTCAGCCTGAAACTGGAAAGGACTCTGCTTTTGAAAGCTCAGACATAACTGCTTATCAAAGAACAGGACTGCTTGTGACAGCTCAAGTTGGAGTACTTAGAGGCAGAAAGTCACGAAAATCACAGATTAGTTTCAAAGATCATAGCCAAAGTCGTATTATTTCTTTAGTATCTCAGGCAACTAAGAAACCTTTCCCCACAAAACCCCAGCTTTTGGATTCTTGGCTGCTGAAGACAAAGCAATCTGAATCCAAAGGGGGCTGCTCACTGTGGGAAGGAAAAGGATTTAGATCCAGTGACCATATTCTGGCTTTAGAGGAAAAGGGGAAACAGAGGGTGTGATGGAAATACTGTAGGGGAGAAAAGAGGCTACACTGGACTTTTGTTTAACCAAAGGATTAAACATTTGATACCCTAGTGTGTGGACAGCTGGGCCAGAGTGGGAACTTCCCTGATTGTTGAGAGGTCATTTGTCCCTTATAGAGCTGGGATTAAAAAATGGAGCATTTTTTTTTCACTTTATATCCTTTTGATTTCTCCTATACATAAATACAGTAGGAGCCTTAGAGAAAAATTTAAAATTCACCTGAGATTTTTTGGTTCAGTCCCTTGCCCCCCTCCTTCAATTATTTATGAACAGCTCTTAATTTTTGTATTTCACATGCAATTGCATCTCAGGATTTTCATTCAAGCCTACAAATCCCAGGACACTGCTCCTTGTTGGCATGGATTTTGTTGCACCCAGTGAGCACAAGGAGGGCTTTGCATTTCCTTTACCAGGGTGGTTGTGCTGCTTTAGCTCCAGGGCTGGGGGCACCTGGACACTGCTGCTGCTCCTGCCTGGAGCAAGCGCTGCCTTCCCGGAGGGTCCCGTGTTGCTGCTGTCAGTGGCAGCAAAGTGCTGTCCTCAGGAGGTTTTTTGGAACGTTGACGTGCTGTTTGTGTGATACCAACCCTCGCAAACTTGGCAAACCCAAGGGAAATGTCCACCTCATCAGTGTAGATCAACGCTGTTTCTATTTCCATTAGTTTTGACACAGAAATATGGAGTGGAGGTCTTGGGAATATCCACGTGCCAGTCTCTAATGGTGTTTCCTCTTTTGTCCTAGCTTGTTTTTCATTGCTTTCCGATTTCTGTTCAGGGTTTGCTCTGTCTGCACCATTTCTTTTGTTGTCTTTCTTTCTGTTTCCCTGCCTCCTTCCACGACTGAAAGAAAAATAGCGAGAGGTGAGGGGATAATTGTGTGATTTAAGGTAATTTCAGCAGACTTTTTTTCAGCAATGTGCTGAGCAATCACAACTCCTACTGAGTTCAGTGGGGATGGAAAACCACTGGCCCTTCCCAGATAGTGCTCTGCACTTGTCAGAATAGAGCTCAAAGGAATCATATTTATAGCAAGCTATTTTGAATGGCAGCAGTAAAGCAGCTGGAGAAGGCTAATGCACTTGCATCTGGCAGCAATTTTACCTGTTTGTAAGACATTCAATCCCTTTTTAAAACAAACCATTGCACAGCCTAAAGATTGGATGCTGCATTTTCCAGTCCTGGCTTCAGTACTGGGCAATTTAGGAAATGATGATTTATCTTCACTGTGCAGCAGAGCAGAGAGACTCCAGCCAGCCCCAGCCCCAGCTGAGGGGATGAGCCCTCATGATCTTGGGGCCATGTCATGCCAACAGAGCTGTCACACGTGGGGACCGTGCTGGAGCCTCCTGGGTGGGCTCTTCACTGAGGGTCCCAAAGAAGTCTGGAAAATGAGCCTACAACAGATAAAAGTTTGCAGGAATTTTCCTCTGAGGAGCCTTTGAGGAGAATTAGTGGACTCTTTTTCTTGCCAGAATGCTGCCAAAGGCAAAGATCTCTCTCTGATGGGGGGCTGATATCAGAGTGAATGGGAAATTGGCTGGACCAAACTGAATTTAAAAATAATTTACCATTGAATAAAAAGAAGAAGGCAAACTGTGAAATGCAGACCAAGGATTCTTTGGACACTTGCAGACATTTCTCTGATGGACCAGAGAAGTGAACTATCAAGTAGATTTACACTGTTCCTATTATATTTTTAGTTATTCAAGCTGATTAGCATGACTTTGGGTTGTGCAATGGAAGCACATAGTATCAGGAAGACTCACTTTAGCCACTATCTCAATGAAAAAAACCCAAACCAATGCCCAGGGAAAAGCTATTATCTTTGTCAGTTAACTATTTTCCCAAGACTTTTGTTAAAATGTCTGTTTTTTATTTTGGAAGTGTTTACTGTAAAACCTTCTAATGAATCACCAGGCAGGGGAATATATATAGACAATTTAGTACTGTAGTCAGAAGGAAACTACTCTAAATTTGTGAGCTCTCAGGAATGATTTTCCTGATCTGTGATAAGCAGATCCAGCTTTTTGCAAGTCTAGGGTTAATCTTTGCTAAGAGATGTATGAATCTGGCATCACCAGCTACTACAACCAAGTATTTTGTTAGGTCTACCACTAAGGAAATCACATCTCTCAAAATGGAGAGGCTTTCATGGAAAAAAAAAAATATATATGCATGCAAAATGAAAATAACATAATTTGTCTTTTAAAATCTTCTGATTTTGTCTGTTGATTTCCCAGTCTATCTAACAAAACCTTCTTGGAGAGAGTGGCCTGCCTACTAGATAATGTAAACTTACTTACATGCATAATTTTAGGAACCCTATTACTTATGCTTTTTGTTCTGTATCTAGTTTGATACTTCTTTCAGCACCTTCTCCTATTATCTCACATCAGATTAGAGAAGAACCTGCTGATAAATCACACTGGCATTTCAGCTGGCACCTAGTTGTTAAATTCTTTGCCAGTTCTTTGATGAGCCCTTTTTTTCTTCAGAACTTAAACTTTGATTTCAACCAAAAAAGCTTCTGGCCTTGCAGATGTGAAGTAAAACCTTTCTAAATACCAAAGGCTGCAGTGCTTTCTTCCTGAATCTACATATAGCAAGGCAGAACCTTTCAGCATTGATTGGAGTGGAGTGACAGGAGGGAGGAATTTCTTTCAGTAGCTCCCAGAGGGGATTAAGCTGCTTTGAAACTGGACCATTACATTGCTGCTACCAGCTCTTTGGGATGTGAATTCTGTGGGGCTGTGCTGCAGAAAAAGGTCTGTTTTAGCAATCTCAGTAAAAGCTGTCAGTAGGCAACACAAGCTGCTCTTTCTGGGGGTCACACTTGCCTGTCATGGCAGAGTCTGTGGAGGAGGAAGTGAATGCAAGGAGGGATTCCTCAGTGCTGAGCTGCTGGATCATACATACCCTGGCATGGCTTGGAGGTCTGGGGAGACTGAATGGCAGCTGGGAAGCCGAAAGGGGACTTTGAGTACTCTGAAACACATTCCTTACCCCGACTATGTGGCAGCAGTCCAAGGAGAGCCATGGTCTGACTTGGAATGCACCCCATAAAATCCCCTGCTAGAGCTCAGAGACAAATCAGGCACTAGATCTGGAGAGAGCAGTAATTCTCCATCCCCCTACACTGATCAGAACTGGCAGAGGTTGCTGTTGCCACTGTTTTGGTTTGTTTTCCCTTCCCCTGCAGCACCAGTAGAAGCTGCCTTGATCAGGGTGGTCTGGCTGGGCCTCCTCTGTTGCCCCAGAAGCTCCAGTCTTTAGGGGCCCATCTGTGTTTTGTGTTCTCTGCTGTGATGTTCAGTGCTGCATGGCTTCTTGAGGACAACACCGCAGAATTTTTTACCCAGAGCCTGATTGTGTCTGCAACGAACTTGCATTTTGTGCAAGGATACCCCATCTGTGGTCACACCCTGCAGCTGTGCCAGCCTGGCACCCCAGCGGGGTTAATTCCCCCTGCTGGAAAATGTGTGACAGCTTCCACCTAGGTGTGCTGCTTAGCCAAGGATGGGACTCTTCCAGAAAGTTAAAGGAGCTGGAGTCTTTCATCCATAATAGTCCCTTTCTCCCAGAAGGCTGTTTGAAATCACAGGGCAGTCATCTGCTACAGTCCATTTCAGAGCAACTGTTGGAACGGGTAAAACTGCATCTGAAACTGTGAGCAAGTACAGGGAAATTACACCACTGGTGCTCGTGTTA
Source organism: Petroica traversi (assembly GCA_025920805.1). Classification (NCBI taxonomy): domain Eukaryota; kingdom Metazoa; phylum Chordata; class Aves; order Passeriformes; family Petroicidae; genus Petroica; species Petroica traversi. The sequence goes on from JAHLSL010000060.1 coordinate 4,695,078, forward strand.
TCCCACTCCTTCAGTGTCCTCCAGGAGAGAGAAATATTGTGCTCCAACAAAACACATCCAAAGCCCCACAACAGACAGGTCATTAGCTGCCCTCCTCTGTAATAATTTCACTTATATTGAATTCCAGATATCCTGATCCATCTCTAAAGGTGAGGATGGTGCAGTTTTATCACTTAAAAATGAAGGAAGATTTATCTGAATTAGATTTACAGACAGACTTTCTGAATGAGCATGTGCTCTGACAACAGCTATGCTGAGATCTGAACTGGAGATTTTTCCAGTCCATCTTTCAGCGAGATGACTTTTTAAGCACTTCCTTTACTGCTGAATACCACAAAGGCTCAGACAATCTATTGATGATGAAGGTCAGCACCTCCTTAGCAGCCCATAAAGTGAGTCTCTCACAATCAGGTTTCAGACTTTTTAAGATTCTAGCCATTTCTTTAGGCAATGAAGCAACCTAGTTCTTTTATCTTGCTATTTTTATTGTTTGAAAGCCTGAGTCACATCTGATCTTTTTTATTTTTAGTTTTCTTTTAGGAAAAAAAATTCCAACCCTTAATGTATCTTTTTTTTTTTTTTGTTCAGTACTCTTGTTTCTTTGTGATAGACATAAGTAATGGCTCATTCAGTGCAAATGCAGGACTCCTTACATTTTTCTTGCTGTGATAAGGGCACACTTGCCATTATTACAGCTGCATTGTCCACATTGCTGCAGGAAAGGTTTTGTCAGCACTTCCACTCTAAACACTATTTTTACTCACTGTATTTAACCGGTTTATATAAAAAACCCAATAAATTTGGCTCTGGGCTGAAATTTGGCAAGGTTAATCGTGGTCTTTTCAAAGTAGTATGCAGAGATTTAACCATATTATCCTAATTGCTATTTGAGGCTGAAACTCCTGTATCAGTTGTTTATGTGGTGCTGAGTAGGAAAAGCACTAAACTCATTAGGCTATAAACATAAGAGAAATATTAAACTGTAATTGATAATTACAGATAGTTCACTAGGCACCCATGAACAGACAGTAAGCTTAGGACCAGGGTTAAGCTTAGGCTTATTGCTCAAATTAAAACAACTCCAAACCCTTCTGTTGCTCACAATAGCTTGTGGTAGTTAACTGAAGCTGAGTGTAAATGTGACAGAACCAGAATGTAAAAAGCAAATCCTGGGTAAAATACCTAAGGTTTCTTTAAGGATGACACGCAAAATTAAGTGGGAAATATGATTAAAATAGTGGAGAGAAGTTTTCACGAGGTGTATCTATAATGTGGCTGTCGTTGGCTTCCTGCACAGTGCTCCAGTGCAGAAGGGAAAGGGCAGCATGAAGATCATGGAATGTGTCCAGGAATACTGGGTGCTCCTGTGAAATTACTGGGCATTGTTTAGGCAAAAGAAAATAGATACATCCCTCTTCCTGCCAGCATCAGATCGTCTGGAATAGTAATGGGATTTGTTTCCCTTCCCTGAATCTTTCCCCTTTTGCCCCTCTATGTTTTATCTGGCTTTTCATTCCTTGAAGGAAGGATCCAGCCAGCCATGGTCCTGCAGGGCTGCCCCAAGTGATTTAAGAGTCTGCTCCTTCCAGCTGGTCAATACTTCCCTTCTCTTCCACTGCTGCAGCTCCTGGTGCATTTCTGTGCTAATTAAAACAGCTCAGGGTAAACAGATTCACTAAAGTACCTGGGATCCTAGTTAATCCATTTCATTTGGCACCAAAGCAGGCTGGAAATAGACACCATGAGCCAGCAACACTCAGGATGTCAGCCATGGCAGACGGGGAAAAGGGAGAACCAGGAAACTTCTGCTCCTTCTGCCTCCTCCCACCAAAAAGCATCACCTGCATTTCTTTGGTTTGTTGGCTTAGACAAGGCTGCATGTTTGGGCACATGGCTGCCAATCTATAACCAGCATTAAGACAATTTTTTAAAGCTTTAAGGAAGTTGAATCAAGGACATGCAGCATCTTTAAAAGTTATAGTACTCACTGAAATGCGTTAGCCAATCTTACAAAATGGCTAAATAAAGCTCCTAATATTTTCAATTTCCTTGGGGCCTCTTCCCCTCCATGTACTCTTTAAAGTGTTATTTTAAAACTTAACTTCTGCTGTGATGCTCAGTAATATAAACTGCCAACAATTTAACACAAAATTAGGCACCTCAATTAACTATTTATTGCTGTAGAGTTGCACAAGGATCTTACTAACAAGTTGTTTGAATAAAATTAGAGCTGTAAAAGGACAGTAGGCTAACAACTACAATTATAATTCAAACCCAAGAGGAACCAATCTCCCCAGCAGCACGTCTCAGGACAGTGAGACAAAACAAACACACAAAATAACATCAGTGATCACAACCTGGAAGAAAGAAACGGAAGATTCAGTGTGTGGTGGGGGCTCAGGATACATGGTTGGTAGCCAGTGCGACTAGGGAAAAATAAAGAGAGAGAAATTGAAGATGTTTTCTGCATAATGTTTTTTAGGCACTGGTAACTGTCTTCCTTACACTCCCTCCTAGGGATGCACTTCCTCTAAAAGTGTGGGAGAAAAATACCGAGAGACAAAAGAGACAGCAGGGAGAGCATTCCAGCTCTGGGTACTGATGTCATCCCATTAGCACAAACCCCGCATTGTCAATTAGGGAAAAAAGGTCAGCGCTGCCTCTGACGGGATGTGAAGCCCGGCCAACCCTCCTCGACTGGATTCAGAGGGAGCGGAGCAGTTTGGTTTCATGGCTAAAGGACCATGGAGAGGAAAGAGGGAGAGGAAAAACGGAAATTTTAAAACCGGAGAGGATTTTACAGCAGGCTCCTGAAAAGTGGAGTTGTGAGAACAAATAATTCCTCTGTGCGAGGAACAAGGATGTGTGTGTGTGCCTAAGGTATAAACAGAGCAGTGAGCTTAGGGTAATCCCTAAATGAAAAGGAATACAAAGATTCGTCCTGCCAGTGAGACGGTGTGCTGAAAAAGCGTGAGATTTTTTTTTCTATATTATTTTTTTTGGTACTGCAATATTTCCTAATTCTGTTGGGAAGACAAGAAAGCAATTTTTGAAGAGATTACAAAGCAAACGTCCAAGTGTCCTACTTGCTCTCATTCTGAAGGAGATGAAGAACTATTGATTTTCTGAAAGATTGCTTTGAAATGGTGGGAGCTGAGTACTTGTAAAGAAGAAGTGCAGAGGGGCAGAGTTTGGTTTAGGAGGGTTGCTGCAGACAGTGCTGTGGGCTTGATTAGGTCTCTGCCCACATGCTATTAAGAAGTCTGAATCTCAGAACTGCTCTGGGCAGCCCTGCCTCCAGGATGAGGCAGGAATTCAATGAGAGCTCACAGTGCAGAGAGGGCTCTCTTCTCTTCACAAAATAATCACATCCCCACGGGAGCCTGCCCTAGGAAAGCCCAAACCTGAAGGAGGTATTTTCACACCTGTAGTGGCTTCCAACCCCTTCTGCAGTGCACAAAACACATCAGCTGCCAGGTTTGTGGCAAAGAAGGTGCCTCACACCATGCCTGGCCTGCACTTGGCCCACACACACCCAGAGAGAGGGGCTGGATACAGATCCTCGTCCTCTCCAGCTCCACCTGACAAACAATTTACCCTGATCAACCCAGCCCGAGCTCAGCACCCCAGGATAGGTGTCCCATGACTGTCCTTTTAGCTTTGTTCATTAACCCTCATTAATTGAGATATGTGAGATTAGAGCTACAGTTTTACCTGTTTCTGTTCACCAAATGCAAACCACCATCATTAAACCTTGTGAGGTTTTGTATGGTAAAAAGTTAGCTGCAACACCAAAACTCCTAACTAGGACCTCTCCATCAGAACAAAGGCAATTTTGGTGGAGGTACTTATTCTGGTTACACTTTGGATGATGCCGGGGTGTACAGAAACTTGGCAAATCAATAAAAATAAAAATAAAAATAAAACATTTACAAGAGCATGTAGTGACGGGGCAAGGGGGAATGACTTCAAACTGAAAGAGAGTAGATGTAGATTAGATATTAGGAAAAAAAAATCTGTACAGTGATGGTGGTGAGACCCTGGAACAGGTTTCTCAGAGAAGTTGTGGTTGCCCCATCCCTGGAAGTCTTCATGGCCAGGCTGGATGGAGCAACGAGGTCTAGTGGAAGGTTCCTGCCCATCCCATGGCAGGAGGGTTGGAACCAGATGAGCTTTAAGGTCCCTTCCAACCCAAGCCATCTGTGATAAATCAGTGTTACAGCTTCAGTCAATAACTTTATTGGAAAGTAGGAAATCTTTGTGTACCTAATTCTTTTCTCTGGTTATAACAAGGGCCACAACAACTCCTCAAATCAAAGCCACTCAAAAGAAGCAACAGGGAGAAAAGGAAGGCTTGAGAGTGGGAAGAAGAAAAGGAAGCCAGCAAGTAGGGCAGTGAGAAACTAAAGGAAGGTTTAAAAAAAGACCATCCTATCAAGATGCAAAGTGAATTTTAGAGGGTGGAGGGTCTGTATTTCTTCTGAATGCCCATCATACTGCTCCACTGCCCTGAATGAGGAATCTCCCTGGATAGATGTCATTAACTGGCATTTCTTTTTCTTGTCTTTTATTGTTGTGGCTTTTATTTCTTTGGTGCTGTTGTTCTTTATGACTGTTCTATCTGATTTCCAATATAAGAGCAATAAATGGAAGAAAAGGTGTAAAAACCAGCAGAGTACAATGCAGAGAGAGGGAAAAAGGGAGCAGAATGGGTGCTGGGAGGTTTCTTCTCTTAATAAGGATCTCATGCAGCAGAGATCCATGGAGAACACAGCCAAGCTGAGAAATCAGAAATCTCATAGAGCTAGTCCAGATCCTCCCGTGGTGTAAATTAACATTTACAAAGATTTTAGCAGGTCCAAAAAAGATGGCAAGAGAGGAACTTTCTATCTACAAATGAGTTGCTATGATCAGAAATTTATCTTTGCCAAGGAGACCATGCAAAAAAACAGCAATCAAAAAGAAATTTTCTTTTGCCGAGTTAACTACTGAATTTCTATGACCTCAGCAGTACAATTTGTCTTGAAGCTTCTACTCAGATGACCCTTAGAAACAGTAGCGAAATTCTTCTGCTTGGGTTATGGAGGCTAATAAAGGCCCTGAGAACTGGTGGGAGAGCACTGAAGCATTCATGCATATGAAATCCCATGCACATCTATAACCTGGGAATCCTCTGGTGCCATGGAAAGAAATGCAGAACTACTGGTGCTTAATTCTCTTGAGTCTTAAGAGCTGTTTCTTGTCTCCTGTATCTCTGCAGTGACTGATGGTTAAACAGGATGTTTATTAAAAAGCCCAAACAAAACAAGGTGGAGATGTTTGCTTCCAAACAAACAAGACCTTTTAGTTACCTACAACAAATTATCTCAACAGCTACTGCTCCCTGAAGGTAGAGGCTCACCTGAAACCTAGAGCTGGGTTCATTGAGTGTGTTACATAAACAGCAATGAAAATTGGAGGGTGCAAGCGAGGGAGAAACTTTTCTGGTGGCAATAAAATCTGTTTAAATAGCCAAAGCATCATCATCAGGGACTAATCTGGCTTGGAGCCTGCTTGATTAAAAATGAGAGACAATAATTTTCTTATGGCTCCGTAATTCAATTGAATAACTTGGTTTGTTATCTAAAACTACTTTGTCATACAGAATGATCTGTATGTTGAAAGCCCTGTTCAGGCATAAACTAATTAATTTTCATGGCAGGACCAGTCCTGTGAAGTGCTGTGCTTCCACAACGTAAGAGGAATTGAGGAAGCGCAATAACTCACAGGGTGAGGTTGAATTTCGCATTAGATATGTAATTAAATCTGATGAGTCCCAGTGGGGTGCAGAGATGGTGAGCAGGGATATTAAATGAGTTAGCCATGGCTGTGCATCCGTCCCTCTTTGGCTCCTGACTCAGAGCACAGTGGTGGCAGCTACCACTGACCATCCTCTAGACTTCTTCATTCCACCACATCTGCCTTCTGTTAATGGCATAGCCCCCCAGGGCTCTCAGCTCAGAGTCAGGATTTCTGCAGTAATGTTGGACAGAATGAGGAAAATTCAGGGTTCAGAATGTATGATAAAGCATTTGGACAGTTCATCTATGCACCTCTTCACTAGCAGCTTTAGCAGACACTCAAGTTGTGCTTATTCCATTTCTCACAGTGTGAAATAATGAATTTTAAACATTCTTAGTCAGGAAAAGCCTATGAGGAAGGAAAAAGAAAGGTGGAAAGATAAAATACTTACATGACACCAGGTGAAGCATATGTCAGTAATTTGGGGATTATATTAATTAAAGAGATATTTTAATACTTTCCAAAGTCATCATTACAAACCTAGAAAATGTAAAGTTAGGGTTTCTGGAGGGTTTTTTTAGCCTGTGTATTGCGACTCTGCATTTCACCCTAATTGCTTTGTAATTTGACATGCAAGGGTTTAATATGGCAGCTGAGGCAAATCCAGTAACAACTGGGAGCTAAAGCACAGAAAAGAGCTCCTGACAGGCAGAGCTTCAATTCAGCAACTCTGTACAGGCAATAGAGCTGTAACATAAAAGTTAGCAGGAAAGAAAAGGTGCTGAAAAAGGCCTGGCTAAAATAGCTCAGATTAATATTCAAGGCAGTTATTTGACAGCTTTTAGTTTCTTAGTATGGCTTTTGCTTTTAATTTCTTCTTTTAGCTTGGTGTCTTCATTTTCTAGTGTAATCCCTGTGAATGTTTATTACCTCTGCTGCCTTATTTTTGTCAATATGGATTTTAACCTTGAAGTGCTGCAAGAACAGCAGGGAAGTTTTCCTTCCCTTGATAAGCAGAAAGGTACACGGCACAAGTTCTATGGGGACAAATTTCTCATTCAGGGTGTATGAGCTGGTCTTTTCCATGGCTTTATGCAGTGACACAAATCTGTAAGAGCAGAGACTGCCAAGGGGAACTGAGTGATGGTTTTGAGACACTACCAAAAAAAAAAACAAAAACCAAAACCCAGAAGAAAATCAGATCCAAAAGTTGATCCTAACATGTTTTTGTCCATTTTATTAAATGCGTGGTTGGTTCTTTTATTTCCTAAAAATTACGCCAGGACTGGAGCCAGTGCTGTCACAGACTAATGCTGATTGTGTAGCCCATGCTTTTGTAACCTTTAAGTTACACTACTCTAATGTTTTATTTTATGACCTTCCTGAGAAAATTCTGCAAAGCTCCAATGGATGCAAGGTAGTGCAACCTGAATACTAACTGGTACTAAGGTGACCGAACAACTTCCATCAGATGAAGGAGAATTGCATCAGTTCCTGTTATCCAGCTAATTTTGCCAGGAGAAACTTGCAGTATTTGGTGTGTCTACACCCAGGGTGCAAACACTGCCCTGTGAACTTGGCCATGAGTAGGGATCTTCCAAGGTGTTCTCTTAGCTCTGAAATTTAGAATTAAAGAGGAGCAAGAGTTTACAATTGCTGTTGTGTCCAAGTACAGGTCACTTTTGGCGATTTATAGAATCTACTGGATTATCAGGCATTAATACATTCAGATTTGGGAGGTGAATGATGGTGCTTTGCTTCTTTGGATCATCTGCTGTTGCAAATCTCTCTGGGTACTATTTTTCTGAAGGCCTTAAAAGGTGGCTATGAAAGACTGAGTGACATGATTTATTCCTGTTTGGTTTAAGTTATGTGTAAGCTTGGTTTCAAAATTATTTAGAATTGTTTTTAGCTAATATCAACCTGCCCATAAAAGAGCCAACAAGAACCAGTGTCAGTTATCCTTCACAAACCTGAGAGTAAGGAAATGGGGTGAGGATTGTGTCAAATCCCTTTGGAATTGCCAAAATCTGTGTTAACTCATGGCCCAATATTTTGCTGCTGCAATTCATTCCTGTCACCCTCTGTCTGCATGAATAAAAAGCAGAAGCAGGGGAATGCTGGATTTGCACCTTGCTCCAAACGTGTCTGCTGGCCACACAAAAGACAAACATTTTGAGGTGTCTGCCCATGAGTTCATCAGCTCCTACCCAAAGGCATAGATGTATTTTTAAACACTAGAAACACAAAGATGCACTTGTACACCTGCCCATCTGTGAAAGTATCTTTCCTCCTTTTTGATGCTCTTGTTGTCTTGACTGTTACTGTCTTAATGTTGACCAACCCTGAACTGTTCATTCTGACAAAAAAGCAAACCAAAACTAACCGGCATTTTCTGCTGTCAGAGTGAGTCTGGTTTGCAGAAGACAGTAAATTTCAGGATTTTCATTTGTGAGGGAAAATAAAGCCATTAAAGCTTTAACCCTCAATTATTCCAGGCAAGGCCATCCCACCATTTCAGAGGATGCTGGAATTAAGCTAATAAATAAGTAAGAGGAAAAACAAACCCACTGCAGAAAGCTAAAGGCAGGGACTTTGATAAGAGCTTGCTTTGCATCCTGGCTTCTGTGAATTCTTGCTGCAGCTGCAAGAGCAGCTGCATTATTTTCAACATCAATCTGAGCAATGCCATGTAATAGTCTCGTTACAGAGGGACTAAAGAGATAACAGAATCCTAAAGTCTTCAGACTTTTTTACAAAATTTACATTCAGAAATACCATATTTAAGCTATTTTTCAATGTTTGAATTTAAATGGGCACAATTAGAGTTGATTTCTGTTTTGTTTCTCAACTGGTAGTTACTGCATTGAGCAAATGTTGCTCGAGGTCACAACCCTGCAAATGTACAAATGCAGCCTCTGAATTCCGTAGGAGAGAGGAGACTCATGGAGTGGCATAGCATTAAACATGCAAACAAGGAGCCACAGAGAGAGAGAGTGCTTGTATTTATAAGGAAGAAATGTGGAATTCAGCAAAACATTTTACATACGCTGAATTTTCTGTGTATTCTTTCAAAACAGCAATGATATGCAGAATTTTCTCATTTTTGGCCTCGCTTCCAATGGTTGTTAGGAGCCCTAATGGCTTTGTTAGAGCAAAGATAAACTAATGCAAAACACATCAAAGGATCCACTTTTACATGTGCCCAGAGATTGCCCATTAAAGTTTGTCAGTGGTCACATTTGAATACTATTACCACAGGTTTTCTCTATTTCCAAAATAATTTTTCAAGCTTAGGTATGGATATTCTGGCAATACCACCACTTTTCACAGATACAATTAATGATTTTTTAAGGCCTAGGCACCATAAAAGGACCATATTTAATAAAAAACTTGATTTATTGATTTGAATGTAACACATGACAATATTATAACTCCTGGAAACAGTGCAAGTATCAAAGTATGGTCACCCTGAAATACAAACAAGACTCTTCTCCTTTAGCAGGCTGTTTGCAACTCAGCTGTCACAAGGTGTGTAATTTGATGACAATCTCAGTGATACTTTAAAATAATTTCTCTAGTCCTCATGTCTGCAGGAAAAAGCTTGGAAATGTAACTTATGTATCAAGTAAAGGCTCAGGAAATAAAAGGAAAGAAGTCAAATAATGTATTTATAAAAAAAACCCAAACCAAAACCCAACATTTTTATCCAGTTAGATGTCCCTGGTTGCCTGAGGATGTTTACTGTTTCAGGTTAGAAACATTGAATGACAGAGAGAGCTTTTTACTGTATGAAGAGCAACTTTTTTTTTTTTCATTCTAATTATAGTTTATGTGCACCTTTCTGGTAAGTGTGGGCAGACCATGTGATTTCTGTGCCTCATGGAGCTAATAAGACTTCCCTTCTTTTCAGTGCTTCATGGATCAACTTACTAATATTTGTGAAACACAAAGGAATTAGAATGATGGGTGCCCTATAAATAAATAAATGCATCTCTCCATTCATTAGCCAGGAAAGCTCTGTTTTGTTTCAAGAATTGATTTCTGAAAATGCTTTACCATGTATTTTATCAGCAAACAAGATGACATTAAGTGGCAATATGTTAAAATTAGTTGCCTTTCATTCTTTTAACTTTACTGGAAAAAAGTTACATTTTCTTTTCATATTGTATTTCCCCAAGTATAAAACAGATGCATTTGGATAAATAGATTTGAAGCATATTATTAAATTAAATGAAGAAAAGGAAACATAATGAAATAAAATCCAAGTATCTGAAAAAATAATTCTTTTCACAGGCCTGCAGTAGAAATCTAATGTTCCTTCTCTACTTTATCCTGGTATCAAGATGACAGGTATTCTATCATCTTTCAAAGTACCATCTGAGATGCCTCTTGTGATCTGAACGAGAATGGGTGTCCATTCACAAGAACCAATTTCAAAATCCAGTTAAATGTATTAAATCTATTTCTACATGGAGCACATTGTTTGTGCTTAGTACATTTATTACTATTATTGCAGTAAAATTAAATAGTGCCATCTGAGATCAAGTTCCTGCTATAGTTCTCCATAGTCATTGTACCAGACGTTTTAAAGTAGACCAAGCAGAGGAAAGAAGACTCTTTGAGGTGAAATGGGGATACAGAAATCAGGCACAGAGAAATGAACCCTCTTCAGGGATAGACAGCAGATCCATGGCAGAGCAGCTCCTCCCTTCCAGGGTTCCTGCAGTTGCCTTCTCTAAATCCCATTTAAAAATGATCCTAAGCCAGCTCTGCATAGTTGTAGCCACCTCAGGGGCTGTCCAGGGATGTCCCCACTGGAGAAGCATTTGGGAAGTGAACCCCTTGGGCATCCTGGAAGGACACAAGAATGAGCAGTCAGTCCTAAACGCTTTACAGCCTGTCCCAGCCCAGGCAGTCCAGCTCAGCTGTTCCTCACCTCCTTGGGAATGCTTTCAGCCCAATATTTGAAAAAGAGGAAAAAAAGAGCCTGCTGGAACTTGTCTCATTTTATATAATTGCAGAAGGGTATATCTATATCCTGACAGCCCTTCCTGTACACTTGTGTTTCACTGAGTGTAAGCAGAGGTTCCTTCCCACCCTGGAGCACTGGAGAAGGTCTATCCATGCTCATCAGGACCTGAGCTCTGTTAATGGATGTGGTTAAAAAAAATAAAATTCTCAAAGATCTTTAGAAAAGTGTTTTAAGTAAAATCCTTATTCATTTGTCAGAAGAGTAAATAGCTGAACACTCTTAAATCAGAACAACGTGATAACCTTAATTTCTAAAGAAATCCTGAAAATGCATATTAAAAAATGCAGTATATTATGAAGTCCCTCCTGCTTTTAAGCCAGACTGATAAACCTTGTAACTGCAGGCCACAAAACAGAGCTGACGGAGGAAAACAGGCTGGAGTTATGTTCACAACTTGGAACACTGCAAGGGCTCAACAAGCATTTCAGAATGGAGTGGGAAATGGCATCAACATCCCAGACAGCAGTCCCACCCCAGTGCCAAGTGTTCCTCTTAGACACTGAGGACTGAAGAATCCCACAATCAGAAGGAGACAAATGAATAAGAAACACAAAGCAAAATCAGCACAATTAATCAAGTGACTAAGACACAAAATGTTGAAGCACAACAATTGTGCCATATTGCTAAAAATGTTGTTTTGCAGATAAGTGAATAAATTGACTTCCAAGCCAAGCTTTCTTTTTTTTCCTTCCCCAGTAGCTTTAGTCCTATTGCTTCCACTGCACATTTGCTTCCCCAGGTACAGCTTAGATATGGCATCTAATTTCCCTGCTGTAGCTATAGAGTTGAGGTGAGAGCTAGAGGGATGAATCATTGCATCCTGTCCACGCTCCTGATCTTCTGGCTCTAAGTGCAGAGCAAAACACTGTGGGGGAAGAAAACAGCAGGGCTAAAATAACAGAAGGGAGAAAGAAGTATAATGGAAATGCCTCGGGACTCGGTAAAGAGGGGAGAAGCACTCGAGATCTCAGGAGGCACTAGATAAATAAGAGGAGATGATAGAGTGTGAAATGTGTAGTTGGATGATGAGTAGAGTTAATGAAACTGAGTTTCCTGAGCCTGTTTAGCTGGGCTCTCTGGTGCCTAATAGAGTGATCTCTGCTTGAACCTTTCCCTGCAGCTGGAGTATTCCCAGTGCCTCTGCCTTGTGCGATTTTCCTGTGTCTGTTTAGAGGGCTGTTCATGGAGCAGTAATTTGGAGATAGGATCCAGGGAGATGCAGATAAAAAATAATAAGCTGAAAAAAAATTCAACAAAACAAACAAACAAACAAAAAAAAAAACCCACAAAAAACAACCAAAACCAAAACCAAAACAAAACTTGTGGTCACAATAAAATGGGACTGGAAGGAAGGCAGATGTAAAATGGAAACAAAAGTGCAATAAAAAAGGAGAAGGCCCTTCACCTAAATCTTCAAAGCTGATCTTTGAAACCTAAATGATGAATGGGAGAGGGAAAAACCTTTGGGTGGGAACATTGGAGAGTGGTTGTGACAAGGCCCTAAGCTGATCCCTGTTGCCAGATGAGACTCCTGAGTGGAGACGGCTCAGAGGTAAAGAGGATATGTGGTAAGAAACAGGGATTTTGGGCAGGGGGATGGAAGAAACCCATTGCTGTCTCTGGAAACTGCTGAAGCTGGGCTGTAAATTGGGGTGAGGTGAAACAAATGAGAAGTTGTTCCATCATTATTGCCCACTCCCTTAAGCAGGACGGCAATGGGAAGGAGGTGTGGGTTTCCCCTGCGATGGCCAGGAGCCCTTTGCTCCCCCATGTCCTCGTCATGTCCACACCCTTCACTCCTGGCCAGCACCCCCTCAGCTCTGTGGTGAGCCCCCAGGCTGGGATGTGACTTTGGGCCTGAAAATAAAGATGGCAAATCCCCTATAAATGAGTCCTCCCAATGAAAGGAGTGAATTCAGCCCACCCAACTCATAATATTTATAGTGGGCCCTCGCTCTGTAGAGGGTAACAAATGTGAAATCATTATGAACTTGATTGAGGTTACTACTGTACACCTGCTGGCTGGCAATTGAGATCTGGTCAATTTTTAAAAACATTTTAACTGTGTCCTTATTAGTATAATAGAAAAGTGAAACAAAAAGAGGAATGAGAATTACAAAATGTGAGGTAATCATCAGGTTTATTTTAGACACTGTCAGGTTTCTCATGTCCCCTGATTTAAGTTTAAAAAGGAAGATAAAAAGTACTAGTGCAGATGGATTGCTCATTACATGCATTCAAAGTTGCCAGTCCAAACAGCATAATTTTTAAGTATAAGCATTCCCTATACAGCAATGTTAGAGCTGAATGCTTTTTATGGATGCGCTTAGTTCGTAGAGTTGTGTGATTATGCACGTGGGATCTGATTCACAGGATTTCTTCTTTCTTCCTTGATAAGAAAGGTAAGAAAAAAGCCTAAAAAAGGTTTGTGCTGTTTAAAAATTCTCATGAAACGTAAAACTTCAGTTTAGAAAATCCACAGAAGGAGAAAAAATGGAGTTTCTGGATCTTTTGAAATTTCTACTGTGCAAAGAGTTGTAGTGTTTAAGGCTCGTAAAATAGATTAAGAATCCAGTGACACACAAGAGTGGATTTTTTTCTCTGCTCTCTATTTGGCGATATATCAATAGGTCTTCTAGGCAGAAGAAAACTCGTGCTGACTACATCCAAGATTCCTCACTGGGAACAGACCTTAAAAAATAAAAAGTAGGCCTACTTGAAAAACATTCTCCAGGTAGTTTTTGGCAGAGATTTTGCTTCTTCCCTAAAAATTTGTAGCCCTGTAAAAAAATCTATTTTTTTTCCTGAAAAATAAGCACAAAAAGAAAGTGGTTGTGTTTGATTACAATTTGAGTTGTCTGAGGAACAGGCTGCAGTCATCTGTGTATGGCATAGCCCAGGTAGGAAGCACAAATTAAAAAAAAGACACAATACATTTGAGACCACACCTCTCAAGAGATATTGAAATGAAATTCTCACATCAAAATGTTTTGCTTTTCAACTCCAAAATGCCACGTCTTAAATATCTCAATTTCTAAAAATTCCAGATTATCAAAGATAGTAATGGGAGGGCTTTGGAGAGAGACTGGGAGAAACAGCAAGGCACTGACTTCCCAGCATGGACAACCTTTGGATGGGAACACTCACAGCCCTGGGTGAGGTGACTCAGTCATGTCCCTCTGAGAGCAGAATGTGCTCTTGGAGATCTTTTTCAGTCAAAAGCTGGGCTGGCACATTATTGGCTGAAATGATGTCTTTCATAACTCTGGGATGACCACACGGCTTCTCCTCCTTGGAAGAGACGCAAAACAACATCCGTGTGCTCGGAGGCCAATGTGTGTGTGGACACTGATCACTTGGGGAAGCTCTGAGGACAGAAATAGAAAAGGACAACAGGAAAAGCCAGTCATTTGGGAACTGGAGAAAAGATGTGCTGGACAGGGAAGGTCACAAATGTTTCCTACCAATCTGCCTGATTTTGTAATGCAGCATTTCCCATCGCTAACTCGGCTTCACTTTCCCCAGGAGATTTCGTTCAGGCACTTGTTGCAGTCCATACACCACCAGCAGCTTGTGTTTGGACTTGGAACCATCTGAAAAGCTCCTGTTAAACCCTTAGGGAGGCAGTTTCCTCTGGTAGCTGTGCCCTTCATAAAGCAAAAGCATTATTGGTGGATTTGCATGTTCCCATGTCCAATAAATCTGAGTAAGTGGCATATTTAGAGCATCTATCATAGCATTAAGAGCAGGTTTCTGCCATGCTGTAGTGATGGAGCACGTTTTGTGACACCTTGGAATTGAATTCTCCTGTTTTGAACATTCCCCCTGGCTTTGGATATCCCCATGCTTACTTCCTGGAAAACACATTAATTTTGGAGGCCTATTTGTTTTAATGCCTTCAACAGCCTACATCATTCCTGGGAAAGGATGGAGCTGTGATCTGCTGGCACATTAGTGCAAAAATCAGGATAGTGCAGGACCTAGTTGAAAGCAAGGAGTGTCACTAACACTTGGGTCAGTGCAGAGGAAGGAAGAGCCCGAGGCAAAACAACAGCTTCGTTCTCTGCAACATTTTAAAATATAGTGATAAAAAAAGACCAATAGAAAGTTGTAGGAATTTAGTCCTTATTGCAACCAGGATCTTGCTCCTCCCTTGCCTGCAATTTTGAAACAAATTACTTCTAATATTTCCTAGATATTAATGTTTTAGGCTGGGTACTCTTCATGCTCCAAAACTGCTTTTCATAAATGTTTTAATGGGTCCAGGCCCAATCCCACTGAGGTCAATTAGAAGATTCCAAATAAATCCTTCCTTCTCCTCCTTGCATTAGCATGCAGCCTGTCAGAGGGCTGATACTGGTCTGTGCTTTTATCTTAAAATAATCCAGAAGACAATTTTCCTGTGGGAAGAAACTATATAATTTGTGGGTGGTACTTACAGGGACGTTACCCAGGTGAAAACACTTATCTTTAATTTAGAGTCCAATTTTCAGGCATGCTGAACACAATTCTACCTGAAGTTAAATATAGACTTGGGTGTCAATACTTTGGGAAAACCAAAGACATAATTTTTAGTACACCTCATTTTGTCTCAGGCTTGTATTGTCCAGAATTAGGTTTAAAGTGGTTTGGAAGTGCATTTCAATGTGTTTTTTCTGTAAATATTGTAAGAAAATGAAGTGGTATCTTGTGATAAAGTATGTTCTGTTTTATTTATTTCTCAACTTCATGCCTGTGAGTACCTGACTTTTATTAAAGTAATTTTTAAGCGGACCCCAAACTTTAAATAACTACAAGCACTGTTCTTCCCAATGAGAATATAGTAGGTCTTTGGTCTGATACACTATAAAAAGATAGAGGATGAGCTGTAAAATACTTTGGGAAATATTGATTTTTTTTGTTGGTTCATGTTCTGGGTGGTGAACTGGATAAATACTACTATGGCTTGATTCAAAATTTTGTTGTACCTCTGAACTTGGAGTACGATCCAGGGCAAATGTTTACTGGATAAAACCTTGAGCTTTTTTGTTGTACCTTTGGGTTCTGAGCCCCAAAGGTTTGGTGGTTATCATAACTACTTTGAAAATACCCCTTTAAAGCTCTTTAAATGCAATTTTTGTAAGTACTTTTTGGTGCATTTTAACTGCAGACTCTCATATTTTTTTCTAGGATGTTTTAAGAAATCAGAAATGATTTCTGGTATTTGAAAACAAGCTTGAAATTGTGCTGAAAAAGACTTTTCAGCTGAATTAATTACAATACAATCAAGCTGTGGCATGTGAGACAAGAAACATCTGGTGCTAACCTTGGCTGATCTTCCTGTAGATTGCATTCATTAGTCTGAATAGTTATCTCAACGTTTTGATATAATCATTTTGCCCTTTTTCAATTTATGTACTTGTGATGGCTTTGGCCCTCCTGACAAAACAGATCCCACACTCGGGTCAAGGACTCTGGAACCATCAGCTTTCAGTGAGAAATTACTTCTGGACTCATTATATGTTTATTGTCTACGGCTCCTTGTAATAGGGATTCTGTTTTGCACATTAGAATTGCATTAGCTTTCTCTATTCCAGCTGAAACAATTAGAAACACATCTCCCTCCAAGAAGAGAGCTTGAAACAGTTCAACACAAGAAATAAGGAGTCAAGTTGCACTCCTCTTTTCATTGTCTTCTTGTTACGTTATCCATGTATGCATTTATGTACTGAGGAAATGTAATGTCTAAAGAGCTTCAAGATAATTCTGGGTTTTGAAAAGCAAATAGAAAATCATCACTCTGTGAAGCTAAACCAACAAAAAGCACTGGAAAAATTCCACATATGCCCAATACCTTCCTTGACTCTTTTATTGTTGGCTGCCCTGTGCATCAGCAAAATGTCACCTCTGGTAGTGACATCTGGTAGTGTTCTCTGTCCATGCTGATGAGGAGCAAAGCATGACAAAATATGAAAAAAAAAGCAAAAAAAAAGCCAAACTGCCTTAGATGATGATCTCTTCTGACTGCCAAAATACTTCTGGTGTTTTAAATTTTATAAACTTACAGTCCTGAGACTTAGACAATCTGAAAACTGAAAACAAAGACAGGTTAATTGTGCACAAAAACATACTAAGCCCCACTGAACTTTCTAACAAAATAAAAAATCCTGGCACCTGCTGGAAGAATTATTTTCAGCTTCATCATACTGTTCTTGTCTTCTGAAACTGCACTTTTGTGTCCACTTCTCCTGAAGCATGAAACCATCTTGACTTGGGCAGGCTCCAGCTGCAGCACTGACAGCCACATTTCAAAGGAGAAATCCTGTGAAATGAGCCCATTTGGGAGGTGTCTGTGGCCCCTCTGCTCCCTCATGCATGGCAGGTTTACAGCACAGTGAATTATTCCGTGGCAGGAGGAGCCCAGCTCTGGGATCCCCGTGACGGCTTCGCCCTGGTGCCGAATCGATTCCAGTGTGTGGCTTCACTGCTCCCCTGCTGCTCCTCTCTTTCTTCCCTGGCACAAAACCCAGCATCTGGGGTTCTGCAGGGCCACCAGTCTGGATAAAAGAGGTTCTAAAGAGCTGTAACAAATATTACAGCCTGTTTGCCGTAGGTATCACATGTAATGTTCTTTGTGCTTCCTAGGGGCAATTGGAGGGGGAGTGATTTTGACTTTGTATAGAAAATCTATACAAGGAAAATCTATACACATGTTGGCTCCTCTGCCAAGTCTTTTTTTCTTAGATCTTTGGGTTTTGTATTTCTGTCTACCCAGATTTATGACGCACTGTATTTATTGTAAATTACAAGAGTTTTGCTTCGTTGCAGGTAGCTACAGGGTTTTAACAATGAGTAGAAGTTGATCACTGATGAAATGCTTAAATAAGGTAAAAAAGTCTATAAAATCCCTTTGACCTTCATGGTATCCAGAAACACAGCAAACCTGTTTTATTGTTTTATGCAGGGCATATGTATTTTAAATTATACAGTCAGGCCAGGGGAAGACTGGTTATCCCTGCCTATCATATACATCCATGAATTAAGCATCTCCTGAACCCATAAAGAAATATTTCAGTTCTGCTTAATAAACATGGGCCTGATTCTCTCAGTTTCACTGGTGTATTTTCACTGACTGTCACTGAACTACTGCTGCATCAGGTCTATGAAAATGATAAAGCCAGCACTTCTGCTGATCACGGTATGTAGCCTAGAGATAGAGGGAGACTTTACTTAAAAGTCTCATGGCAGTTGCATTAAATCCTGGTGCAAAACTGAGAGTTAACATTTTAAGAAATGTCTATTATAAATAGTTTATGAAGAACATTTTTTTTTTTCTGTTTCAGCTGCTGGTATTCAAGGCTTCATATAATTTGTGAGTTTCAACATAAAATTCACAAATATGGTGTTAATATTTCCCTGGGGATTTTATGTATTTATGTATATGAAGCCTCTTTTCTTTAGCTGTATTTGAAACCTATTTCACAGTACAATGAGGTCCTAATTTTTATAGTCAATCAAAGCTGGGCCTTCCATGTAATCAACTCTTTGCTTGTATAACAAAGCAATGCCCTATGAAAAATTAAGTTGTATTTATTTTTTAATAAAGTACTCAGAATATTAGGCATATGAATCAAAAAAACCAGGATCTAATTAAATTACCAGTTCCTACAGCAAGTTCTGCATCTTCTACAAATACATCTGTAATTGTGTTAAACATACCCCTGCTTAGGAATTCCCCAAGCTAAAGCTTTTGATGTTGCCTGCTAAATTCTTAGCGGAAATTACAACAACCCAAATACTAACAGGGCAACTGAAACCACTCTGTTGGTTAAACACCAGTATTTTTAAGCAATAAATTCTGACTCTCCAAGTCGTGCTCCTACTTGACTACCAAGTATTTGCAAACATGGCAGGGTTTTCTGCTCTCGCTGGGCTCGTGTCTGGCACGGAGCTGCGCAGCAACAGGGAGCAAACTAATCAAAAACCCATGCAGGTTTTTCTGTGTGCTTGTCAGCCTGCACTTTTTCGCCGAGGCCAGCAGGATTCGGTGTTGAGAAGGTGTGCTGGTAGCTGAGGAGCTTGTTCTCCAAGCTCATTAATCAGGCTGGATGTGCAGCAGGTCTCTCACAGAACTCCTCACCCTCTCTGCTCTCCAGGCTGTGCCTGACCTGCTGCTCCAGGTACTTGGACTTTCCTTCTGGAGTCCAACCAGTGACCAAGAGAACTCTGCATTCAAGCAAAGCTACCCATCTGGTACTATCCCAGCACTGATTTTTTAAGTTTAAATGGAGATGGAAAATGTCTTCTGAAGCAGCTGTGCCCTTGTGTTCCTCCTGGCTAAACCTCCGAGCTAAGTACAACAGCTTTCCTATCTTTAGGTTTGTGTTCAGCTTTGGAATTTGCTTCCCTTTGCAATGCTGAACCAATGGCAGGAGAGGTCCAGCTGTAGAAGAAAAGAAAAAATTCTTCACTCATTTCAAATTGTTGAAGTCATTCCCTTTGCATTCAGATAAAATTTCTGAATGGAAAGTCATAGATATACCCTGAACATAAAACCTGGTGAGTGACAGCAGCAAATAATCCTCAGACAAACATGCAAGTACAGGCCATGCCTGCACAATAAATGATGCTGCTTCAGATTCTATGGACACACTAAAAAGACACTTCATTTATAAAAATAATTGCATTACAAAATATATCATATAAATGTACTTGTTCTGTTGAAAAAAAATTACATAAAGGTTTGGAGAGTTCTTCCCTCTTTCCGTTTATCTTAGTATAGCAAAAATTAAACTGCTCTTAAGGAACTATCTACACTGATATGGAATTTCCATGTGTCAAGGAACTTTATATGTGCACACAGAGATCACAGTCAGCTCACAAAAAATGAGGCACTAAAAGTGATACAGGTGAGATTATGTTGATTAAGGCTATGTGCAATTTCTCATAAATGTTACTGGCCCCCTGAATTACTCATGTTTAGCTGAGACATAGAAACCAATAGTAGCTCTGCAAGTAATGGTAATTTAATTGGTCATTTGACCACACCTTCAAAGAGCCTTTTGCTGTAAATGTAGTTTGGGTTGTAATTCAGGGGTTGCCCTGAACAACATTTTGTCTGCTGGCAAAACTTTGAATATGAGTATGATGCTACTGTTAATTTGATTTGCCTGGTTTCTCAGAGGGAGTGAACTAAAGCTGAACTTACTAGTACTCATCAGTGGCTACCACAAGCACTTTACAACAAATAGACTAACTCCATTTGAGCACATTTCTGGGATCTCCTTTGTGTATTCAGAAAGGACAGGCAAATTATTTCAAAATTAAATGTGTAGAATGACCCAGTTTATTGCAGCTTAAATAACTGTGGAACACATCCTTGAGAAATCCCAAATCCATAGAAAAATACATTGCCTGCAAGGGTGCAATAATGCTGAAGGGCTGGCTATTTTTCCTGAGCTGGGCTAATTCAAGAGGAATAAAGGGAGTGCAGCTCACTTGCCTTCTCTCTGTAGTAAAACACAACCTCATGTACCCGTGGTCACACAAAAAGTCTGTGATGGGGCATGAAAGTAAATCTGCAGCTTAGTCCCTCTGTAGCTTCCTAACCACTGAAAAAGAGGATACAGCAAAAAAAATAGAGTAGAGAAAGCAAGTAGAGAATAAAGGAACTTCCTCCCTAGTTACCCTCTCACTTTTTATGTCTTTTATGTTTTGAAGGCCTAGGAAAAATTTTTCCTCGTAGCATAGTTATCTTCTACACAAAATAATCTGATATCACACTTATCTGCAATTTTAGAAGCCTTCATGTACCACATTCATATCTAGCAATGGTTAGAATGATGATTTTATCAGTTGCCAATATTTGTTCATTCAATACGCGGCAGAAAGTAATCTTAGCTCAGAGAGTTTTTAAAAATACAAGTTAATGCCTGAAATGCATGAAGTAAAGTTCAGTACAATTAATATAGTAAAAGTCTCAGTCACCAAAAGGAAATTGCAGGGTGTGGGTGTCGTGCTGCTACCTGTTGCCTAGCAATGCTGCATACGTGTGGCACAAGATTGATAGATATCACCCACTCAGATCGCTGGATTCAGACCTTCCCCGCCGCCTTGGCACCGGGAAAAACTGCCAAGAAGCACAGAGGGAAATAACAGATGGGAGAGAAACCTCCCAGAGTAACTTTTTCTCAATGTCCAGCACTATGCTGCCCAAGAGAGCAGGGGTGTTGCATTTTATCAAGTCTGGTTTTTGCTCTGTGTAAATGTGTACTTGAGTATAAATATATATATATATATAAATATATAAAACTTTTCTTCCCAGCTAGGTGTATCTGGGTCATGCAAAGTAGAGGCAATGATATCCTGAAATTAAAACGGCAATTCAGTTTTATAATTTTTAGTGACTCACACTGCATTACCTTTAAGTAGGATGAACAAAAATTTCCCAGATATTATAGATAATTATAATGTTATTACAGCATTCCTGATAGCAAATGCTGAAGTTAAGATTAAGATGCAACACAGCATTTTAAGCAACTCATACCTTCTCAAAATATACTTTTTGCTAAAATTTTCCATGATCCACTTGGCTTCAAAGTCAGCTTTTTTCTGAGAAATCTTTCTATGGAATTAGTTCTGCCATTTTTGAACGGAGTCAGGAGGCTCCATATGTTCTATTTTAAATTCTGGACTTGCATAATTCCAACAAATGACTAAAGATAGAAGCCTCAGACCTGACAGGTTTTATAATACTCATTAGAGGAAGAAAATAATCTTGGTTTGAAGAAAATTACTTGAGTTTTTAAAAATAATGGCATCCAGAACAATTTCTTGCACATGCACAAGTAGAATCTGAAGATGGTTTTCAGGCCTAAATAATGTATGAGAAGTCCTGCTCTTAAATGCTAGAAATCATTACACTAGAGGAGAGCCTTTTTTGTTTACCCCATCCATTAATAAGGATTCATTAAAATAATACAAAGCACCAGAAAAAAAATTCTAATTATAAAAAGACCAAACAATCAGTCCAATAGAGCATGAAGTGAACAGCCATCTGTTGAACAGTCCTCTTTGCTCAGAACTCAACATCCATCTTAGTCGTGGCAAACAGAGGAACTAACAACACAGAAACCAGGGAGGGCTTGGTAAATAACAACGAGTGAGACAAGTAAAATAAATGGGAATTACAGTTGATTCTAATGCCCAGGAAAGGTGCAGATTGCTTTTTTGGGGGAACACAACAGCCAGCCACTGATGGATGATGAAGAGAGTGAGAGGAACAGCCTAGACTAGCAAAATTCACTGTGTAATGAGGAAAAGGATAGGATGGGATGGGATGGGACAGGATGGGACAGGACCCCAGAGAGCTGTTACCTTCAGCCGGGGGTGTTAGACCTGGGCTCAGTGCCTCCATATGACTGACAAATATCTCTGCAGCTCATTGTAGGGTGGAAAAACCTTTTGTGTTCATAAGGAGCATCTCCATTGCACCCTGGTTCAGCTGAGCTTTGGTGGTGTTCAAAGCACTTAGAGAAGATTTTCAGAAGTATCAAGTGACTTAAAACCTACAAGTACCAGTGAGCTGCCTCCCAGCCAGCTCCTGAAACACCCACACAGCAGTTGCTGCTCACCACAGACAACTCCCACACTGAGTTTGGGACTTGGGGTCGCTTGCACAGAGCCTAAGACCCAAACAAGACAGGTGGAAGAAAAACTATTTCGAGCTAATTGGCAGCAAATGTTAAAAGGAGAGGTGTTTAGGGCTCCACTTTTCAGGTTGGGCACCTGAGCCAGCTGGGGTGGTGGACTGGCAGCTCCCCTCATGAGGATCAGAAGCCCAGCACTGCTGTTGCAGGTAGGTAGCTACACTGCATTTTTTGAGTGAAAATTACTAGTTATCTCTCTATTTTCTTTTAAAACACAGCAAGGGGAAGAATTTGTGGTTTTATTGCTTTTTATGTAACCTTCCACAGGTAGAGTGGCTGAAAAATGGCAGATTTTGTTTGTTTGCACGTGTTGTGAGTGGTTCTGAATTGCACCTTTGAGCATGTGGTTTTGACTACAAAGGAAAACGAGGAGGGTCTGTCCTCTTTGGTGAGACACCCAAGCGTTGTGGCAGGGAGTGCAAGCTCATGGGCTTGTGCTGAGAGCACACAGGAGAGCTGGCAAGCTGAAAAGGAAGGGGACTTGTTGTATTCCCTGCCCTATTTTTAGCTAATACTGTTATAATGCAAAATGTTTTCTACAGACTTGAGAGCAGTTTTAGAAACAGTAAGACACAGAACCACGAAATCATGAGAAATGGGGATTGGGGCTCTAATGAGAGGATTTTGCTGACTTTTCTGAGCTGTTTCTTGACTTCAACATGGCATTTGTCTTTTTAAAATCATTAATATGCATCTTCTTGGCAGCTGATGACACAAAATTAAGGCTTTTTTTTTTTCATGTATCAAAGGAGAAAGTATTTCTTTTCACTTATAGCAAGCCTGGTCTTCTCTCCCACAGCAACGTGGTTATCCTGAGAAAGCTGGGAGGCTCTGGAGGAGCAGGTGCCATTACTCTTAATCTCTGTGGGACTGCCAGTATTACTAGGCAGAATTGCAGTTTGGAGCTTATACTCCCCTCGAATGTGGTGATAAGATTTACTTTGAGAAGAGGTGAGGAAAGAGAGTGGAGCAGTTCAGCCTGTTCCGAGGTACCCCCGTTCCCGCTGCAGGAACGCGACGTTTCCAGCTCTGTTCTGACCACGAGGAAGCCTTTTCCCCACTCAGAGGGTGGAAAGGTGCCAAGAGCAGCCCCATTATTTGGCAGGCAGGAGGTAACCTTACAGTAAACAGCTGTCAGCTTCGCAGTCTAGCTGAATTTTAATGGCTCAGAGACTAAAGAGAGTTATGGTTTCGTCTGACCCCGTGGGGTCTGGGCTGAATTACTCCGGGCTGCACTGAAGCTATCACATTGGGGTCAGGTGACTTGTCTGTATAAATTCCTCAAACGTGCCATTAAAATGTCAGTTCTTAACTTAGCTGCAGCTATAAAGCACTTCAGCACAGTTTAAATCTCTGATCTCGTATAAAACAATCAAAACAGAATAAAAGGGATATTGTCTGGCTGGAGGCACTGTCACTTCTAGGCATGTGCAGGTGGGTGCCATTGCTCCTGATCATTTTTGGTTGCTCTTGTTCTGCACTGAACAGGGTGAGGCTTAGTACAGGTAAAACAATTGTATTATTTACTAGAAAACTTAAAGAATTTGGCATTCTAACTTAACTCCAGCGTGTCAATCCCTTTCCTAATTCTTGGATGCTCATTAAAATATGAGAAGGATTGCCAAGCTTACAAAATATGGACAACTACTTTTAAAAGGCTCTCTATTTTAAGAGAAATACTCATTGTGAATATTACCACTCCCAGGAATACTGATAGGGATTGGAAAGCGGAAAGGACCTTTAAAATTGAAAAGCAGAAAGAAACTTTTAAATCAGGCCAGTGGCGAGTGCAAGTGTGAATCACAGCCTGGAAAAGGGGATAAAAAAATCCCCAAACACACCATTTGGAGCAGATTGTGCAGAAGCAATGATTTATGACCATTTCTTATGCATAAAGAAGGAACACTTAAATATGTACTGTAATTCTGCAGTAAGACAAGTACCTTCAGTTGCTGCTGTGGACCAGCACATGAACTCACCTATCTGTCAGTGACAGCAGACAATTAAAGCAGTAATTTAATTGGGGATTGTGGGGCAAAGAGTGCTGGGAAGAATATTGATACCTTAATAAAGGCTCAAGCTGTGGTAATGGGTCCTGGTGGTAATGTGCAGAATGATGAACTAGGGTTTTGGTTTGAGGAGAGTTCTATTGAGATGCAGAACTAGTGAAAAATTATAAGTTACATGTGACTGGCTACGTGTAGTGTCAGAATCAGGCTTGTCTGCCTGCACCTGGCTTCATGAATACACACCTGCATGATATTGCAGCTTTTCTTACAGACTGGAGTGAGGTTGTGCATTTCCTAACAGAGCATCTGTGCACCAGAGCACTGTCTGTCACAGAAGGTGAAGGCAGACATACTCTCCTCTACTTATGTTTTAAGCTTTAATCTTTATATTATTCTGATACTCCTGTTCCATAGGAGTCAGAAATCCTGCAGCACTTCTCAAAAAAATTATCCTGCAGTGCTGATGAGTGCATCTTCAGAATGGATGCTGTTTGGAAGATAAACTTGTGCCCTGCAGAGAAGATAAAATGTAGATTTATTGAAGAAAACAACAACAAAAAGCTGTATATTTGATTTTGAGTCCTTTTTATATTTTAGGGTCTATAAAATCAGGCTCCTTGCCCTTTATATAGTAAGTCAAGCAGGAAATACCATTGAAAGTTTTCTTGATCCCCCATGTTTTATGACCATTGTAATCAAGCATATACCAAATTACAGAGTGATTTTAAGAGAAATATCATATTTCTTCAATAAAAAACAAGGCAGAGATGTAAAATTCCTCCCAATGTCTTATCAATAACAGTTTTCTTCTGATAGCAATGTAAGTTTATTTTCTCAATATCTCACCGAAGACATGGAGGCACCTTCAGTATATCCAAGTTTATTTCCAGGCCTCTTCACTTGGACCTCTTCACTTGGGACTGGATTTATTGCCTCTGAAAAAACGTAGGTAAAACAGGCTTAGGCAGAAGAAAAAGGCAAAGCAGGAGGATTGGGAAGAGGCACCCATGGAAAATGCAGAACAGCTTCTCCATGCCCAGTCCTCAGTCCCCTGGCTGGAAGCAGCAGCTCTTACAGCTGCATTCCCATATATTAAAGCACAGCCCTCCTGCTTTCAAGAAATTACTTACACCTCATGTATCCTTGTTCCTTTCCCAGCTGGATCCAAAGACCTCCCTGTGCTGCCCTGTGTGGAGCCATGATGAACCCCAGAGTTGTGTGGGGTTTGTTCTGTTAAACTGGGTGTAATAAATCACAGTCAAAGCACGACTCTGAACGCTCGAGCATTAGTTGGGAGTTCAAATATTGAGAGCTTAGCTTACTCATTGCCATGGCAATCACCATTAAAATTATTTTTAGCTTATATTAAAGGTAGAAAAAAAAAGGAAGAAAAATCAAAAAGCATTTGATATATGAAGTACAAAGACTTTAATTAAAAAAAAAAAATTCTGTATCCCTTCAGTGAAGGGACCTTTTATAAGGGAGCCCTCTGTCTGACAATTTTGGATGATTAAATTTTATATGAAGTGTCTTCTTGGGGACAAGAAAAAGGTAAGTGCAGCTAGGCTGGAGCTGCTGCTGGCCATAGTCTGATCTTGTTTTTATGAAACAACTGATCATAGCCTGGGCATCATGCAATATCTCTGCCTTGGATAACTCTGGTGGCCCCTTGCTGCCTCCTCCTAGCTCTCAAATACAGAAATTAGCAGTAGGTATTTTAACCCACTGGAATGCTGTGGTTTAATTGATAGCTCTTTTTAGAGAGGTCTAACAATATTTGTCAATGTTTTTGCTGCTAGGGATTTCACTTTCTCATTCCAAGTTCACAAAAGAAAGATGACACCCCCAAAAGTATTACGTAATAATTTATTTAAAAATATAAAAGTAATTAAAAAAACCTGCATTCCTTGTTACAGTGTCTGAAATGTACTGTCTAAAAAGCATGATAAAAGAGAACTCCCTTATTAGGGATGTCATAGGGGATAGTGAATAGATACAGGTAATTACTATTTCCAATGTCTAATGACCTTTTCACTAAAGCACAATGAACTTCTATCATGCTCTGTTGCTCTTGGTAGAATATGTGATCTTCATGCATAAAGATGCACAAAAAAAGCCCTTGATTTCCTCACAGAGCAGTATAATTCAAGAACTTGCATTGTAGATACTATTTTTTCCCAGATGTTGGAGCAGGACGTTTGAGAAATAAATGCCTTAAGTCTGTATTTCTCAGACTGCGGCCAGAATTTGCAATGCCTGGTGTTTCTAGATAATCTGTGGTGAACACAGTGAGAATTGATGGATGCCAGCATAAACAGTGAAGCAGACAGAGGTGGCAGAGGCAGATCAACAGGGACATTTGCACCAATGCAGTTCTCTGTTCTTATGAGGAGACACAAAACAGTTACAGGTGCAGCATCTGCCAAATTGAATTGTTTGTAGTGTGGCAGCCAGGAATATACCTCAGTTTTCTCAACAACAAAAAGTGCTTAAATAAAATTTAAAAAAAAAGGTAACATTCAAAAGAAGATCAAAAATGCCTAATTACCATTCAAACAATAAGCTACATGCTGAAATGTTTCATTATAAAATGAACAATAAAACTTCTGTGTTTTGAGTTTAGGGACAACCTGGAAAATCAAGAGTTCTGAGACAGAAAAATCAAACATATTGAAGGCTTTTGTGCTCCAATTCTAGGGGAAATGACAGTGCCTATTGTTGCTGTCTGTGTTGTGAAGATATGAGTCTGATGATTAGGAGGCAGCAGTCCCTGCCAAATAATATTAGAGCATTTTTTTATACAGAAGTATCAGAACTACCCAGATAATTCTGATCACACCATTTCTCATTGCATTTGAGTCTGGGCTAAGTGGAAAATATAAAGGTGGAGTCAAAATATCCTGTCAGGGAAGAACAATTTTACTTGCTGTTTGCATTAATCACAATAGATGGAGGCTCAACAGCTTGACCATGACTCAAGTGTGTGGGAGAATTGGGTAGAATCACATAAGATTAGTAAGTGGTTCCTTCATTCTGGTGCTATATTCATGCTGGAATACACTGCAACACTATAATGCTTTTCATTTAAAAAAAAAGTCTCTGACTGTCATAGTTCAGTCTTAGAAAAGAGTGGAGGGAAAAACTCAAAGGATTTCTCACCTACTCACAGAGAAATTTTGCTCATTAGCCTTTGATTATTGCTTGGTGCAGTGAGAACAAAAAAACCTCAACATAAGCCATTTTTTGGGCAAATGTAGAAGTACATAATTTCCTCTTTTAAATGCATGAAGCCAAATTTGAACCCCTTTGAGTATTTATATTGCGACTAGGAAGGCAAAAGGTGTCTTGGCTGAATGGCTCCACTCTAACCTTCTGTGTTGGAGAGATATCTATAAAGACTATAAAGGTGGTGATTGCTGGACAAAAGGATTAATTGAGTTAACAATCTGAACAGTGAGGTAAAGAGTAATTTACAGTCATAGTTAGTGTGAAAGCCCTGTTGTTTCTTTAATTGTGGTATTGACTGACACTGCCCTGCTATTAATTGTCCTGCAAGAAGTCTGTACGTACAAAAGCTTGAAAGTTTAGTCTGTTGTGATTGAGACAAAAAGACCTCACTTTCAGAACATCACTGGTCTGTAAAATAACGAAAACATTTTCCAAGAATGAGAAAGATGGTGTGATTTGATACACAATTTAAAAAAGAATATTGAAGTTATATGTCTATTTAATTGAGCCATTAATCCTAGAAAATTGACTCCTACGTGTAACCTGAAACCATACCACATTCTTCTACTTATTTTCTGATATCACCAACTGAACATATATCACAGAAAATAAATCTACTTTCTTGTTCAAAATATGAGCAATTTCAAGAGAAAACACTGAGCTGAAGAGAAACATGAAGGGAAAAAAAGAAAAAACAGTAACTGCAACAGCTAAATAAAAGGCCTGCCTCTAACTAATAAACTGGGAACCTGAGTACTGTGTTTGACAATAATATAGGAACCATAATTTGGCTCACAAACCTCTCAAGAAGCAGTAAAAACTGGTATGTGTTTTCTCTAGGAGACACTGGGTATGTTGTTGACCTCATCATTCTAAGATGTTCCTTGTGTGGATATTCAGAGCACACGGCACTTCAGCTGCAATCCCTTGTTCTGATCGCTGGAGTGTTTCACAGCTATTTTCTTGTACAATTGAAGCTATGCAGAAACCAAAGCACAGATCCCAAGCATGAAGTCGTAAAGGGTCCTGGAGAAACAGTCAGGCAATAAAATGTGCACTGCAAACACCGAGCAAGGCAGTGAAAAGTGGCCTGTTGTCCTTCTGCTAATACCCCCCCAGGCCATCTGTAAGTGGCCTTTATGAACCACCTGTCATTTAGGCAATGGTTAGTTCACTAATTAGTAGGACAGTCACCAGACCGTGCTGTTGGACAGGCATTTTCTGATAATGGCTGTGTGCAAAGAATGCAGAGTTCTTGGGTTTCCAATTTAAGTACAGGGCTAGAAGCTTTTCTCGTAAAACCAGGTGCAGAGGGCTCAGACACTGACGAGCCAGTCATCCCAATAACTGAATTTTAGGGCTGAGAGTAGGAGGTTTAGGCTTTCAAAGCAGAGTTTTAGCTCACAGCCTTTCAGGATGTTGCCAGTGAGCAGCGTGGTGCAGCTGCACCCCAGGGCTGGTCAGGCTGGCAGGAGGGTCAGCGGAGGAAGGGAAGTTTGTGGTGATGCTGGAAGCAGAATTGGTTGTTTCATTGCATTCTAATGACCTACATAATTCTGCTTGGCACATGGCTTACCTTTGATCCACCCAGGTGCTCACGATCTTGGCCGAATCTCAGCTCCTTTCTTTGTCTCCTATGACTTTGATTCTCCTTTAGCATTTCTCACTGGCAAAGGATGGGTTTCTTTCCTGCTCATTTAATGCTAGGTAAGGAAAGGTATTCAGGCACCTAAATTTGAAGAGAAAATGAGTATGTTTACAATTCTGACACCCAGTTTTTCTGTTATAAACCAGGAAAATTTACTTACTTTTGGTGAAATTACATCTGCCTTTCAGGAGGAGACACGTGCATTGATGTGATCGTTAGTTAAGGTCATTTAAACCACATTAAAATATATGTGCATTTACTGATTTTGTGTGTTGTGAACTGCCCTAGGGTTTCAGGGCTGAATCTTTAGCTGATGGACATCTGGGAAATTTCCTGTACCTTTCAAAGAAGCCATGCCAATTTATATCAGCAGAAGATTTGGTCTTTAATTATTTTCATAATGGAATAACAGCTCTGAATACAAAGGTCCATAAATGCCATCAGTAGGTGGGGGTGGGGTGTCCAAAGATGTTTGGATTGTCCTTTCCTGTCTATATCTTTTAATACAGAATTATTTCACTAAATATTTCTCTAAATGTGCATGGAAAATTTGAGCAGCAGATAGAATCTATAGTGGAAAGACAGTTGTGTATTTTCATGCAGAATTGATGACTAGTTATGGGAGGCAGAATTACCAACTCTAGAGAACACAGATGTTAACTGGCATAATGCCCTCTTGATGCAAATAAATACATTAGATGCTATAAAAGATTTTAAAACAGGAGAGCTCGTCTTGGCAGGAGATTTATTTGCTGGGTTTGTGCTATTCATTTTGTTTTATAGAATTGCTGTGGATTTGGAATGGACTATTTGAGGAGCTTCTAAATGCACCAGTGGAATGAGACTTTAAATTCATTTTATTTCTGATGTTTTGTAAAGGGAAAAAAAACAGGCTTAAATTTTGCATAGACATTTAACCTTCCCTAGAACCCCAAAGTGTCTGAGCTACACGCCTGGTAAATTAAGGAGTGACATTGTCACAGAGTGATGAAAGGCTGGACAACTGCTCAGGGTTGTTGATGTGTCTGGAGCACTGCAGAAGGGAGTGCTCCCTTCCCATCCAGAATCTGGGCTATTTGCATTCTCCCTCCAACATTAATATTCCTCATGAGCAAAACATCACTGTTATCCCCAGCAAGTTTTTACCACCTGTCACTCAAACTCTTGCTTTGGTTCCCATGTGATTGTTTGAATTTCTTCCAAGTAAGACATGGCAGAATATAATGTGACCCATCTCTTCCTAGAGCTCTTTCATGTGATAAAAATACAGGAGTTTTTTTTTTGTAAGTCCATTTTTGTATCCTTTTATAAACTGAGGAACATGGGCATCTATTTAGGGCAACAGATTTGAAGGTCAAAAATCTGTTTACAACTGTGGGGAAGTATTGCAGGCAATGCTTTACCTGCTGTTTGGGGTGGATTTTTATTATATATTATTTTTATGAGGACAGTGAAAGTGATTCAGACCTCAACTGCCCACTTCTGACCCAGGGTGTGAGAGCAAGCCCAGAGAGAGAGGACTGGAGGACGTGGGCATTGCTGTGATTTGTGACAGCATTTCCTGCCTTTGAGTCTTGCCATTCATTGGGATGAGTAGAGTGAAGGGCAGGAGGTTCTTCCCCTCACTCCTGAGTGGCTGTCAGACTCCATAGCAGCTGCTGTTACATCTTGCAGTAATTCTTTTTCCAGGCCAGGTCCCTTTAAAATTCCTGATCTCATTTTTCATTTTTCAAGAGTTTTGAAGCGTTTTGCCACCTCCTATTGTCCCTCCTGTTTTCCCTGATGTTGGTAGGTTTTTCTTTTTGTTCCATGCTGTTGTTTTATGAAGCCTTTGTCTCCTAGTAGTCTGTCTCCAATACCTACTACTGTGAGCTCCCTTTACTACTGTCTGCATTTCTGTGACACATCAATCCTGCAATCTGACAGATGCAAATCTGTCTAAAATAACCTGTGCATGATGCATGCAACCTGAAAATAAACATTTATTTCAGCATCAGGTGCGTCATACCTGCAAATAAGCTCGTTTATCCAGACACATTTATTTTAATGCTTATTGTATAAATACCAGTATCTCAGCATACTCTACAATACCATCTGCCACTTGCTCTTCTATTATGCATAATTTAATATAGTCCTACATTACTCCAATTTTTTATGTTGCTGGTTCATGCGTAGCTACATACTTGGACAAGGATACAAGTGTGGTATGAAGTTCGCAGAAAATATTACACTGAGGTTTAAGTGGTGCTTTTGGGCTGGAGGATGTTAATTCAGACAAGGTACCTGACACCTGCATTTGCACAATGTGGATCAGCGCAATATTTTTCCATGCTTGTTTTGAATCTTCTCAGTAACTTAAATAACCAAAGGTAAAATGACAGAATTGTGTTATAAGAAATACAGGTATATTCCACTCCCTGATTTTCCAGTTCTCCCCAGGATAGACAACTCAATTCATGTGTTCAGGTGAATTAACCTGTGACTTCCTGGATTGCTGGAATGTTTCTGTGCATCATTATCACTGACAGGGCACTGAAAAGGCTGTATTTAATTACACTGTCAATGCCTGCCTCTGGGAGAAGCTAATACACACAGTAAGGAGATGGAACAAGTCCTGCAGTAAGCTGTCATTAACCAGCATTACTTTCTCCTGCTACTACAGCTTAGTTTAACTTTGGAAGCCTGAGATTGTTTGCGCCTTTGTTTCACATTCCAGGATGTGCTTGGGTATTTCCATTAACCCCAGATTGTTCAAAACACAGTTATGCTATATTAGCACTCTGAATATCAAAAATTTCCAACAGATAAAGCTTGGTGCCCATTTTTAAGGGAAGTATTGAGTCTTTCAAGTCTAACCTCTAATCATGAGTTATTTGGGTTGCTGCATACCTTTCCTCTGGCATATCACTGCTCTTCCATAACTTCTCAAATTTAGAAGCTGGGAATGGGATGTCAGGTAGTTCCTGTGGTCTAAAAATAAGCTAAATCTAGGAACAGAACAGCAGGGCATAGCCTCAAGCTGTGCCAGGAGAGGTTCAGGTGGGACATCAGGAAAGATTCCTTCATAGAAAGGGTTGTTGAGCATTGGAATGGGCTGTCTAGGGAGGTGTTCGGGGAAAGGACTGGGTGTGGCACTTAGAGCCATAGTTTAGTTGATAAGGTGGTGAACAGGCAAAATTTGGACTTGATTATCTTGGACTTCCAACATCAATGCTTCTATGAATCTAAATTAAATCAGCTCCTGCTGACTTGAACACCTCTAACTTCTTTCCATACCATTTTACCTCTCTCATTGGTTCTGGTGTTGTGGTCCAAGGCCAGAGCTCAAATCCAAGAGTTTCACTGAGGACAGGACTGCCATGAGCTGCAGCAGAGCACAGAGCCCTCCTGAGAAATCCCACCCCTGAGCTCACCAGCTGCCTCTTCGTGGCTGGACTTTTCAGCAGCACTTGTGCTCAGCCAACCTCCATCAATTCTGAAGCAGGTTTGTGCTCCATTACAGGTAATTTTGAATGTTTAAGATAAAGCAGTTCTCATTGCCCCCATTTTGCAATCAAAAAAAGTGATTTTTAGAGGAATTTGAGAACACCCATGCTTTTTTTTTTTTTTTTATCAGTATCACTTTATTGTTGAAGCAGTGTTTTTGATACAGGATGGGTAGATTGTAAACAAAAAGCCCCACAGCCTGTGGAACTAGGGACAAGACTTCAGAATCCCTACCCTCATTTACCTCAGTAGAGCTTTTCAAGACTCCATTAGTAAGTCTGAGTCTGAAAAATGCGTTAGCAAATGCAGTGCCAGCTAAGCAGTGGGTAGGTTTGGCTCATCTCAGAGCCCTGATCCTATTAGAGAGAGGCTGTATATATTGAGCAGATTTTTCAGACCAGAGTGTGAAAACTCTGGATATTAAGGTGCTCAGTTTTGAATTACACTTGGCTTTGCTGCTGCTGTCCTAAATTATTTTTCCTCCCCTTTTTTGTGGTTCAGAGCCCCATGTTGCTTTTCATCTCAGTTCTATAGTGGATTTTATGGATAATGTGGAGAGAAAGCCAAGATGGTACCAATATGCGAAATTGAATTATACTGCATCTACAGTGGCTTTTAGCACAGCTGTTGACCTGGGATATTTCTTGAGGAACATGATTTCCCCATAAGATATGGAACAGAATAAGCATCAGTTTAACTGGAACAATATTCATATAAATGTAGATAGTGCAAAGTAGTGTAATGGTTGCAACCACAGATGCTGAACTCATCTGTCCCCATCCATATTTAAGTGTGGTTTTTGGACATGATCTTAGTTCTCAAATGAAGGAAGGAAAAAACCTGCTTTTGTATACATAACTACAAGTTAGAATTTTCTAAGACTGAAATTACCTTGTGCAGTGTTGATGAAAGCTGTTTAAGTGAAACTGCACAAAGCATTGTAACTATAAAGAGGAATCAGAAATTATACATAAAAGTAAAAAGAATGGCAAGCTGATATTCCTTATTGTTTTATCCCTGTCTTTTTTTTCCCTAAATTTTGCACTTGAAATTAAATTGAGTCTAGTCCCAAAAGGCAAAACCCAAAGATTGTATGCACAAGGAACATTAATGGACTGTGCTGGAGTGTCCTTTAGTGGGTCTTTATCTCACACAGAATTCTTGCATCACCTATTCATGATCATCACATTTCTCAAAGTACAGAAGAGAAAACTAAAGCAAGATTTCCAATGTATTTGTGTTTGAAGTGATGCCACAATATACCCTCTCTCATTTTCAAGGGACTGTCATTTAAGTAGACACTTGAATTTATATTCTGATTTTGTGTTAAATAACTCAGGCAGAGGAGCTGGGCTAAGGCATTTAACACCATGTTCCTCATGGTATTTCAGGTGGCAGAGGAGGGTGTGACTGGTGAGCATTGCAGAAGTCACACTCAGAAGTTTGACATAGTCAAGGGCAGGCTCTCTGAGTTTTTCAAAAATGATGAGTATTTACCCATCTCAAAAATATGCAATTTACTCTGACTTTGATAATTGATTTAATTGGAGGTTGCAGCCTGTTTTCTACAGGAAAATGAATCTCATTTTACTTAAAATAGAAAGAAATTTGTTATTTTCCTGCTTTTTTTTTATAGGGTGCTTGGCTACTGTATAACCCTTATGGGAAAATATTTTGCTTAAGTTCTATTTTTATCTCCTGTTTTTTTATTTTTAATTACTACTTCAGTACCCTGGGATTCACCATCGATCTTCATCTGCCTACACAATTATCCCTAGCTTGCTGAAGGGTTTGTTTATTTTTTAAGCTATATGAGTTATATATGCTCTGTTAAGGTTATTTGTGTGTGTGTGTCTAACTTCTGGTAACAGGAAGATTCTGATTTACATGGAGGAAAGATAAATTTCTATTACTGGTGTTATGAGGGTGTAACTCAAAGGGAAGATGTCTGAGTGGTGTTGCTGTCTTGCGGTGATTTTCCTTCTAAAAGCCTCTTGGGGGAATGAGCACCACAGTGAGGTGTTCCTGCCCCAAGGTTACCTAGGGAACACTGTAACATAAAATGTGGGAGGTTAATGCCTTTAAGAGTGTTTTAAATGTACTGAAGTTCTTTGCACAGCAACTCCCACTAGCTTGAGAACTATTTCATAAATTTATGAAAATGAATCTGCAACTTCACAGGAAGAGACAGTTCTTACTTCTCACCGCACTGGAGGGTCTACTCTGTGTAGGTTTTGCATTATCACTTAAAAATGAATTCCACCATTTTGTTTTAAGTTAATGAAGTCTTAACTTTGATCAGTAGATCAGTGCAATTCAGCTGATATAACCTAAGGTTCTGTCCCAAAATTAATTTCTCTCCATTTGCAAAGAAATTACTTTTCCTGTATAAGCTAACAGGGAAAGTATTCTCTGTTAATGCAATTTTGGCAGCAAAACTCCGTACTTTTGTTCAGCTCTGAGTTTAGTTGATATATTTCTTCCTAACTTTTAAATATATAAAAATGTTCAAGGCCAGGCTGGATGGGGCTCTGAGCAATCTGGTCTAGTGGAAGGTGTCCCTGCCCATGGTGGAGGGATTGGATGTGGATGGTCTTTGATGTCCCTTTAACCCAAACCACTTGAATTTGATGATGTACAAATTTGTCTGATGTTGAAAAGGGTTAAGTGTGAGGCTCAGACAGGATGATCTGTAGCTCACAAGGGGACTCCTGCACCCAGGTGGCTCTCCCTGACAGCTGGTGCCATTGTCCTTGAGTTCATGTTTGCCATGTATTTACTGCCAGCAACTTTCGTCTGTAAACGCTGGACATTTTCCATGGAGGTACATGAAAACAACTTCACTCAGATTAAAAACAATAATATATATATATATTTTTTTTTTTCTTTAACTTGCAACCCAAACTAATGGCCAAAGCTAAGAAACCAGGGGGTGACCTTTATGATGCTCTAAGGGCATTTAACAGGTTATAGGTTTGTTTTCTGCTGGGGTACAAGCAATGGCCCGAAGCTGGATGAATTTACACCGTTTATAACACTATTGAGACTCATGGCCATGGCCCTAAAACCTCTGTTGTCTGGGAGCCCTGTCTGTTTGCCAAGGGACCTGGTCCTTCTCACTGCCACCATCTGGAGAAGGTTTGCTGTACTTACCACAGCCCTGGGGTGGGGAAATAGGGCTGGGAAAGGCTGGAGGCCATCAGGGAGCTGTGGGATATGGGGAGGTGTGTGCTCCTGACAGCACTGCACAGTGATAAGTGGTAAATTCAGGTTGGTGATTAGTCTGAAAGCTGCTCTGAATCTCTCCCATGTACTTGGTTTCCAAAGCTGAGACCATTTCCAAAAGGCCTGACAAAGAATGTTGATCATTGAATCATCCTGTAAAATTCGAGAGAACTGTAATTATAAGCAGTAGGGAAAATCTATAGAAAAGAGATAATTTCCCATTAAATTCAACGGGGCAGTTGTCAGCTGATATAAATCAATGAGTTTATTGATTCAGTGGAGCCTGTTTGCACAATATAAGGGTTCAGCCCCACTGAGTTTGGGAACAAATTCCGTAGAACCCATTTCGTGTCAATTATTTTCATTTTTATTCTGTTCAATATGACTAATTGATGCTGTTCCCTCGGTGTGAATGGACCAAACAGCTCCTGTCAGAGCCTTCTGCTGGAGTGACTCACTCAGGAGAGTGAGGAGCAATGACAGATCCTGCAGCTGAGCAGGGAGGGCCGGGGGATTTGTTGTCAGGAGTGGTACCACGTGTGCAGGAGAGCTCAAATCAGTGCTAAGTGAACCCTGAGCTGGGCTCTCCTTCCTCACGGCATTGTGTGCTGCCACACAGCTCCAGTCTCACTGCAGGCTGTAAAAGGTCTGCGTGCTGTGCAATTAATCTAAATTACGTGGGCATTTTGGAATATGTCACACCGCATCATTTGAACCATCATACCAACAGCTACTGCAGTTCAGGTAGAGTTCACTCCCAAAGTTTCCACTGGCCCCAAGTTAGGAACCTTTAATTTTGTAAGGGTGGTACAGGCCCCTTTATTTTCTCTAGCATATGAAGCCTTGAAACAATTACAGCTTACTCTATAAATCCATTTCTCCTTATTCTCTGCAATTCTCAGATTTCCTTATGCTCCCCTGACTCAGGGGAAATATTCATTAGGAAAGCACGTACAGTTTCCCTAAGTATATCAAGTTGGAATTGCTGAAGCTGGTGGCTGGCTCCCTTCCACACAGTTTGTAGGGAGTTTTTAAAAGAAAACCCAACAGCTGATCAGGCAACTAATCCAGATTTTCATTCTTTCATCCTAAGTGAGGAAAAAAAATTGCTGACAGTGTAAGTGTCTCCCTTAATTCCCTTCTCCAATATATTATTGAGGGGCAGAATGGTTTCTGCCCCATGCCAAGTGCTGCTTCAGGCTGTGCTGAAGGGGTGCACAGCACTTTAAAAGCCATTTATTCTTGAGTTTGACACTCACCTCTTGGAGCAGAAGTGCTGGAAGAGGAGAATGTCGGAGCTGGAGGATTGGGGCGTGCTCAGGCTGCTCCTTTCACAGCACTGAAGGACAGCTACAGACTAAGGCTGTTGTAACTTCTACTGAACCATGTGCACCCCACATCAGCATTACTGAATGATATTGGCTTGATTTTTCTACATTTCCCCCTTTCTTTTTCATCTTTTACTTAAAAACATGCACGCCTTCTTCAATTCAAAAGGAATTTAACTTCGCTTTCAGTTAGAGCTCTTTCACAGGTGGAAACACCAAAGATGGGGAAACTGGTGGTACAAGGAGACTGACAAGTGACTTTGCATTTGTAAAGAGACCACAAAGCAGATTTCAGGCTGCTGCCACAACAGTGAATGGTCGATAATGCCTCACCCTCGGGCACTTGGGTTGGGATAGGGGACAAAAGGCACAGAGCTGGGGTGTGTGGCCACATCAGCCTACTGTAACGAGGATATTGGGACCCCAATTTTTGCGAAACGGGGTCTGAATGGTTCTTCTTGTGGCCCCGTGCTGTGTTAGTGGCGATGAACAGCTGAACTCAAGTGTTGCTGTTCTAATTCCTTCTTCAACAGCATTTCCCCATTTCTTTACCACTGCACTGTCTATATTACCCTCTTGCAGATGTCCTTCCTTCCATCAGATCTCATAGTTAAGAACAAGAAACCTGAGTGCACAGAGAAGGTTTGTTTTCCCTGCTGTGGGAGGCAGAGCACCCTTCCCTTTCCCCAGAAACACAAATCCTCAAACTCCAGCAGTTAAACCACAATCCAGAGCACTAACATTTGGATTTGGAAGCATTTTGCATGCACAGATGGGGCTCCACAAGGTGCAAAGCTGTGAAGAATGTTGTAAATTGTCGAGTCAGGTTAAATTTAAAAAGTGAAGAGGGGAGGAAAAAAGCAAAACTGAGGGAAATGAAGGAAGAGGCTCCAGATGTGGGTCGGATGGGATCTGACTGTGTTCCAAAGTTTCTCCAAGGCAAGCAGGGAAAAGTCAAGTCTTCAGGCAATGTTTTTTGAGAGCTCCAGAGGGGATGAATTAGGGACAGTGTGTTTTGGAGGCACAGCCTGCCCATGAGATTCATCTGTCAGGTGAAGTTGGAGGCCCATCCCACCAAACCTCCTTCACACCTGCGCAATGCCCTGGTGGTGCCTGGATGCTGGCTTGTGCCCAGACTCTGGAACAGGGAAGCAGGAAGGTGTGGAGGGATGGGAGGAATGCTGCCAGGGCCTGCAGACCATGCAGGGCCATGCCTGGCAGGGCAGGAATGACTCCCCTCTAGTCCCCATTGATGGGGTGTGAGCCAGCATCTCTGCCATGAGGGTGGTATGAGAATCCTGGGCAGGCTCCTGAAATGAAGGGAGCTGAGGGATCACCTCATGCTTTTTCCATCTCTCTGTGTCCTGCATGAAGGTGAAAGTAATTGGCAGTCTGTCCCTCACATCTCTCTTTAATACTGCAGTAATTCCATTTTAGCCAAGCTGTGTACTTTTATCTTCCTAAGGGATCTCAAACAAGCTTTTAATTTTCAGCAAAACCTTTGCAGATCACCTCTAAGATCAGGGTCGGAGCTAATTTTTTTTGTGTCCTGCCTGAGGGAGAAGGACTGGGAGGGGTTATGGTCTTGGAGGTTTCAGGAGGGCTCCTCACATCTGGGGTGCTCGAGGATGGTGCACAGCACAGAATGTGGTGGAAAGTGCAGCTCTATTCATGCAGCAAGCTCAGAAACTACTGAAACACAGTTGTAATGAAGGAATATTGTAAAAAAAAGAAGGAACAATGGGCCATGCCATGGACCTGGGTTTCCTCTCAAGTGAGGAGAAATCAGTGGACTTGTCTGGTTTCATGGCTGCAGTGATGAGAATTTGTTTCTTCCCTTCTTTCATTCTGGTGCTGCGCTTGTGTCTCACAGGCTGGCGTGTTGTGCAAACCTTGGAGTTTGCCTTGGCTCTGGGCTTGGTGTTTGGTGTTCTTTAGTGCCATAATCCATCCTGCAGTGGGATTATGGGTCCTGCAGGGAGCCTGGGCCCCAGCATCCCTCTGTCCTGTGATCTGGTGGAGTCTGGGAAGATAAGAAATGAAAATAGGAAATGAGTCATGAAGCTCTCAGAGAGATGTCAGGTTAAGAAGACAAAACAACCCCCTCCCCCACAAACCCCCACCCTACTAAAAACAAATTCCAAACAAACAAAAAACCTGGAAGAAAACTCCAAAAACATTTAGGTTGGTGATGTACAGGGGGGAGAATATGGTGTTAAAAATGTAACTGCTATGACTCAGGCAACAAAAGCGGCAAGAATTATGTAGAGCAGAAGAGATTTTAAGTTGGAAAAATGTGATTGAGTTAAGAGGGAGAAAAATTTAGGCTGCATCTCATGAGAAAATAGACTAATTGTGAAATCCTCTACTACACTTAGATCTGAGCCCCCCTGGGAAATAATGGAAAAGAGTGTTTCTTGGCAGTAGAAGCCCCTAGACAAAACACCAGTGCTTCAGGAATGGGTTATGCATAGCTGCAATATAGTTCAGCAGCAGCAACTCCATTCCTGCTCTAACAGGAAAGAAGCAGCTAATTTATCAGTAATAACTTCTGTGTTTCCCTGCTTCCACATGCCAAAGACACTGTGGTTGCTGACGGATGTGTTTGGGTGCAGAGGTGGTTTTACTAAGTGAGAATTTATCTAATTGGAACAGGTCTAAAACTAACGGTTCATTTTGCATAGGCTGCCCAGCAGCCACCTGATAGTAACAGCTGTTTGCTTCTACTCTTGTCTTAAGCTAGATCTGAACTATTAAATTAAAGGCAAAATAAAATTTAAGGTATTTCTTTAAATCATTCAGTCCTCAAGGGAAGGATTTGCAAATGCACTTATATTTATCATATTGAAGAATTTTTGTGGCTTACAAATATCTATTTTCTTGAGACACCTTATTGAAAAAGTGCCTTAGTGCTTTTCATCACGCACTGTAACTTGTTTTCAAAGCAAAAAGTGTGTGCCTTGAAAACAGTCGTTCACAGTACTGTTTGTCAAACTTCAAAATGCACCTAAGATTTAAAATTAAAAAATACTAATCAAGAGCATGAAATGCAATTTCACTATTTTAAATGATCTCAAACTCCCCTGCCCATCCTAAA
Organism: Petroica traversi; assembly: GCA_025920805.1. Classification (NCBI taxonomy): domain Eukaryota; kingdom Metazoa; phylum Chordata; class Aves; order Passeriformes; family Petroicidae; genus Petroica; species Petroica traversi. Next base: position 4,735,602 of record JAHLSL010000060.1, read on the forward strand.
TTTGTCACCTGTCTAGGACTGCTGCCACTTCTGTAGCCATGGAGCAGCAGCCACCAGAGCTCCTCAGGGGGTGCCTGTACCTTCTACTGGGGGTGAATGTGGTGGGCTTTACCCCCAGTGCCACCTGACACTTTCCACCCTCAAAAGATCCAGGGCCGAGATGGTTTCTCCAAGCTCCCTGTGTTTAACTTTGGCTTTTGGTCTGGTTTGAGCTGGAATTCTCCTTAATGCTCTTTATCTTGGTTTTCCATCAGTGACATTTCGATGTTTTTGCATGAGCTCGAGCTAAGGGAAGATTCCATTTTCTCCTCTGCCCTCATTCTTCCACCCTTGCTCTCGGGGCTTATCAGTACAGCTGGTGTCAGCTGTAGCTTTTATCTCTACCTATCCTCGAGCTGGCTCAACTTACTAGGCCAAAAAAAAAAAAAAAGAAAAGAAAAAAAAGAAAAGGACCCCTTATAAAAGGTCGGATAATTTTATGCCAGATTTGTGACTGGAACTGAGAAAACCAAATTAAGCCAGTGCTGGGCAAGGTGTGGGCTGAGCACAGTGAGCCTGGAGGGAAGGTGGGGAACAAGACCTGCCCCTTTCAGCATCAGAGAAGCTGAATTGCACTCTTAAAGTTGGAGAGATAGACCTTAAGGAACAGCTAAATGACAAAAACAAAATTCTCATATTTTTATCTTTTTAATCAAGAAAAGGTTTCTATAGAAATAAACAAAGTAAGTTACAGTAAGTACATAGAAACCTGCTCATAGATCCTATTCAGTTCAGAGATGAGAAATTTGTCTCTGAATTAACATGCAAATATAAATGTTATATTCACATCAAATAAGTGAAGAGGTAATATTTAGTTTTTTTAAGGAGTTTTTGATGTAAAATTTTTGCCCAGAGTACAGACAGGGCAGACTATTTGCTGTTTTAGCAGCCATGGAGAAGACAGGTACTGATTGATTGTAATTAAGTATATTTTAGTGTGTTGCCTAGTATGTATTACCTAATTTATGCCTGTTTCACACCATCACAGTTATGCCTGCAACAGAATAAAATTGAAACGTGTATTTCCCAGTACTTTGTATTAAATATATTTACATTAGTAAAAAAAAACCCCAACACATAACAAAGCTTCAATTGTGTGTAAGGTATGAAAAGAAATGTCAAAAATTTGTTCTTTCTGGCAATGATTTATTATTTGTTTGTTTCCCATAGTGAAATAGCAGGAAAAATATGAGAAAGAGACTGAGGAATAGCATGTTACTCATTCTTTCTTCTTTACAACCATTAAGAAGAATTTGAACTGTCAAAGTTGACTGAAGCATTTCTGTGCATATTCAGCTTGAATGATACGCAACACAAAAAGTGCCTTTTCAGTGTGCCCAGGTAGATAGTCCACATCTGTTGCCAAATTGTGCAATTTTAGATCATGAAATGCCATCCCAGCAGGTTAAATAATGCTTCAGGTCCCATCTGCATTCCAAGGGTTTGCTCAGGATAGGAGGGTTGGTATACTCAAGTTCAATTAGAAAAACAAAAGCAAAATTGCCATGTGCTTGATCCAATGCCTGTTGAAGCTCACAGGCATCTCTCAGCTGGTTTCTTTACTTCTCTAAGTTATTTGTTATTAGGATTGAATCAAACTTGGTTTCTTCATGCTTAGCAAAATTGAGTTTTCAGTATCATCAACAAGGTGAGAAACAAACTGGTGAGAGAGTATCATTTTTCCTCTTAAAAACCTGAGTACTTGCTTTAGACTTCTCATTAACTTCTCATGTAATTAGGTGTTTACATGTGAAGATAAACCATGTCTAGTCTTTGGCATATCTCAATCATAATGCTGAAATTAGGAAAGAGTTTTCATAAGCTGTGGTGGAGACTATACTGTGTAAAACAACTGGCTAAAGGACATAACTAATTTAATTCAGCAATTGCAGTTCACTGTCTAATTATTTCAGGTTCATTCTGATCTCTTTTTAAATGCCATGCATTTTAATATGTAAGAATCACTGCAAATTTTGAAATAGTTATAGCTTGCTTTCATTATTTCTATAAAGAAATATGTGGCCACAGGACAGCTGAAAATATAAAAAATTACTTCATGGATAATCTTTCATGAAGTAACTCTTGAAAGTGAACTGTAATACTGCAAAGAATTTTAAAACAGCTTTCAAGCAAGTGATTTCTTCCATCATGGTTCATTCTCATAATCTTCTTCAAGTATTTAGAGAGTCAATTGCTCTTAATTTTAGATTGTTATTAAATTAAGTGGTGATGATGACTGTGGGTAGGATGTCTTTTACTGTCTCGAGTGTCACAGTAGAGTGTAATAGTCCTAGATTTGAAATGTTTTCATCCTATTAAATGGCTGTGTTAAGTTATCATGGAAAATGAGCACCTAATTTATTTTAATCTTTTGTATTCTTTGAGCTGTTTTTCTTCCTAAGTGTTTTTGAGTGACAAATGAGAATCAAAATCTGCTGTTGATGCTTACTTCGCAGTTATATCAAGAAGACCCTTATCTAGAGCTGACAAAACCCTGCTTTCCTTAAAGTAGTTGCATTTCTTTATCTCAGAAAGACAACATAATCTATACACTGTAGTCTGTGTGTGTTCTTGTAAATCTCTGAATATAAACCTTTCTGTAGGCAGTGCTTTACATATGTCTGTCAAATAGAATTTGTGCTCTGCTCACACAAATCTCGATTTTAGTGCCATTTGAATACATCATGTGCCTCCTGGCTGTGCAACCTGTGTAAAAATTACTAAATAATTATTGACTATTTGATAGTTTTGGTCATACCAGTGTTGTCTGTAGGTTAGATAACCTCTGTCTGGAATTAGAGCCTCTAAATGTTACAATTAGCTCACAGGAGCAGAAACAATTGTATAATTTTTCCTTGCTGCTTACTTTCTTTCTTAGACCATGCTTAGCTGTTTTTGTTATGTATTACGTAAGTGTGCAGCCCTGCAATGGAGAAGATTCACATTCCCACCCTCCAGTGTGGTATGAGGCAAAACAGGTACATCACCTGCACCATCCTTTGATCAAAAAAGCAGCATGTGCTGTATCTTCATTTTAGGAGCACTGCAACCTGAGCCTCCTTTCATTGTGAGAGAAAATCAATACTTCATACATGAAAACAGTTAGTAATGGTCTTACTAGTGCTTAACTTAGACTGAATTATTCATGGTTGAGTTATCCAGGGCAAACATTACCTGTGCAGCACACTGCCTGAATTGCCTCTCATGTTTGTTTTCACTGAGGTGATTTACTTTAATAAGGACTGCAGAACCAGGTCGTGCATTTGCTGGACATGAGAACATTTCATACTGGGATTTTTCTTTTTGTTTGATTCCCCCCCCCTTCCTAGTGTTGTGTTTGTTGTGATGGGGGGGTTTTTTTTTTTTTTTTTTTTTTTTTTGTGTTTTTGTTTTTTGTTTTTTGTTTTAGGGCCCCAGCGAGGGGTCCCAGGGAGAATGTTAGTGCTTTTGAATCTCGATGGCTCCCCGTTGACATGCCATCTGCAGATGCTCATGTAGAGTATGTTTTAAGCAGCAAACACCTGGGGTGCTGTATTAAAAAATGCTCAGCATTTCAAAATCCTGGTGATGGAGAGTGATATGCTCTTGATATGCCTCTTGCTGTTAGAACTATGAGCTGGATCCTGCTAAGTCCTAATGCCTCCTGTTGGAGTGAATGATAGCAGAGAATACTTAGGACTTGAGAGATGCATGACTTTTCAGGTGTATTAAAAGGAGTTTAACTCTGTCAAAACTCCTCTTTTATTTAGACACAGTCATTTTAGAATTATCTCCTCTGCTGTCTTTTTGAAGGACTACAGTGTAATAGCCCTTGAGCAAGGGGATGAGCAGGAGTTGCTACCAGGCCTTTAGACTTGCATGACACTCCGTATTTTAGTGATATGAGTTTGAAAACATTCAAGACGTGTCATTTTATGGTGACAAAAAATTTCAGCAGAACAGAGTGATTTTTGATGGATGTATTCCTGGGAGCTGTGCTGAGGCACATGGAGGACAGGGAGCAAGATTAGACACAGCCAGCATGGCTCCTCCAAGGGCAAGCCTTGCCTGCCTGATCTGAAGGATTTCTGTGATGGAGTAACTACACCCGTGGAAAAGGAGGAGCTACAGGAACCATCTGACTGGACTTTGGTAAGGCCACAACATCCTAAACTGTTCAGAGAGGAATTTGATTGGAGGACTTTTGGGTTGGATGTTGAATCCAGAGGGTTCAGTGGCTCAGTGTCTGGGTGGGGATCAGTGATGTGTGGTGTGCCCTCAGATCTGTGCTGGGACCAGCACTGTTTAACAGCCTCACCAGTGACACTGCCTGTGGGATTGAGTGCACCCTCAGCAAGATGCAGATGACACCAAGCTGAGTGGTGTGGCTGGCACACCTGAGGGACAGGATGCCATCCAGAGGGACCTGGGCAAGCTCAGGAGTGGGCCTGTGTGAACCTCATGCAGTTTAACAAGGCCAAAGGCAAGGTTCTTCACCTGGGTCAGGACAATCCCTGGTGTCAATAAAAGCTGGGGGATGAGGGATTGAGAGAAGCCTTACAGAAAAGGACCTGTAGGAACTGTAGGATGAAAAGCTGCAGGTGAGCTGTCAGTGTACAACCCAGACATAAAGAAATTCTTTAGAATGAGGGTGGTGAGGCACTGGCACAGGTTGCCCAGAGAAGCTGTGGCTGCCCCAGCTCTGGAAACATTCAAGGCCACATTGGATGGGCTCCTGAGCAACCTCCTCTAGTGGAAGATGTCCCTGCTCATTGCATACAGGACCTCTAAAGGCCCCTTCCAAAATAAACCATTCTATGATTCTCCAGTAGTATAAGACGAAAGACACCTGCAAAGGGCCCTAAAAATATAGAGTGTGTATAATAACAACATAAGATACAATAATCTAAGGTGATTTTTATAATATCCCACTTAATGGCCCGAAACGGTAAAAATTAAGTCAGTATGTATTGAAGCAATTTTCAGATTAATGCAGAGAGAAGTAAATACAATTTGGGTCATGTTGCTCTTCGTGACCCCAAAACCCCATTCAAATAAGCACTATGGATTTTAAAGATCTACCATGTCTTTGTTGATGTATTATTGATCGTGGTTAGTCAGCAGTTCAGCTCGTGTTGTACAGACCGCCCAAGGCACTAAGATCACTTGTTAGCAGATTATTGCTCAGGTACTTTGTCTGCTAGGTTTATTTTCTTTTTTTAAGATATTTGTATTCCTAGGAATTAGGATCTGCCTTCCTGTTTAATTTTAACCAATGATTATGTGCAAATGTGTTACTGTTACTTGTGCCTTTGTCCTTTTGTTTTTAGACACATCTAATGATCATTACCTGTGTAAGTTGAATTTCACATGCTTTACTGCTAAGTTCATAGTAGTAAAGCCTACAGGCCTACATTATAAATATGGCAAATTTCCCCTCTAGCACAAGTGTTGTGACTGCAGCTCCTGAGACTGATGCAAAATGGATCATATATTTGGCTGGTGTTAGAGGTATTTTCCATCTAGAATGCTCACGTGAATTTAAAAAGAAGAACAAAATAGGGTCTTGGAAAGCATTGGTGATGTTTTTCTGTTTTGTTTTGGGTTTTTTTAAAGTTTTGATTGGTTGGTTTTGTTTAAGTTTCTGATTTTGGTATCTTGGCTGACAGTTTGCAGCTTATAACTTCACGGCTGTTGGCTTGTGGAGGTTGTTTTTTTGATCAAAGTATTCTCTTTTAATGAGGCTGTGTGATCCCTATTCTATTGTTGTGTACTAATTATCTTTCCAAGTGTTTTGAGCATTTTGCAGGGATGTCATTTGGGTTTTTCTTCTAAAGACTCCCATTATTTGAATAAGTGAAACTGCATGTACTGAAGTTACTCAACTCTTATGCAGCATAAACCAGGCAGTTATTATTTAAGTTACTAAGTCTAGGGGTAAATACAGCCCCAGCACTTGCTTGTGCTGGTAAACAATAGGCGCAAGTAGCAAAGCAGTGAGTAATCAATCCCTGAAAATACATGCAGTAGTCTTCCTTTTATTTTATATATCACAATGTAAGTGCTTGGATAACGTGGTATCTCAGCAACAACTTGACAAGAGACGTATAATACACTCTCAGAGAATAGAAAAAACATCATTTGTCACCAATAAAGGTGTTTAGCATTCTGATGCTCCCGACGTAAATTAATTTGTGGTTATACTAGCAGTGTTTTTACATATGTATTTTGCATTTCCATCAAACTACTTCCAGTCCTTAGGTGCACTTGCTGCTTTTCTGAGTATTAACTGTTCAGAATGTGGGAACAGGTTAATGTGCTGTATGCCTTAGGATCAGCTCTGGTTTCTCTGTTACACAGTGCATTTAGTCTTCAGGGGATTAAACATGTTCTTCATGAATGAAAATGAATATTTATTAAATGTTGTAGCAGGATATACTTATTCATACAGAAAATTCAATATACTACTTGAATGGTGTACAGGAATCCGAAGAAAACTCCGGGAAGCTTTTTATTCCAGTAGAATGTTTGTGAATTTATATATTTTGTTATTGTTTTAAGACTTGGGTGTGCACTTTGAAAATGGGCACAACAGAGCAAATCAGATTAAAAACAAAAACCAGATTTCTAAGCAGTCATCTTTTTCAACTGGTGAAAGATTTAGAAGATTAGAGTTGCAAGCTTGGTTCCCAAATGTACCTTGGAGCATGTGACAGATAAAGATACGTAACCAGGCAATTATTACAGTCTGGTAGATGGTTGCAACCTTGCAAAGAGCAACTTTTTAGGGAAAAACAAATGATAAAAGCAAAATAAATGCTATTTGCTGTCTTTAATATTCACTGGTTGTGCAATAACGACTCATCATTACTGAGTATTGTTTCTAAAGCTTTGTGAAGATAAAAAATATTAGGTCTGGTAGCTTGATTAAAAAATAATTAAACATTTATGACAAAAAATGTGCTATTGTTTTCTCACATCTGTAGCAGTATTTATAACTGCATTGTGTTTTAAGAGCAGGGGGAAAAAAGAGAATAAAAAAAGAGAATAAAAATTAGTCCAAGCCCCAGACCCTTCTTTGCCGAGTTCCTACATATATTTTTGACACTTAAAACAAAGGATGGCAATAGGGGATGTATTTCAAGACAAGAACAGTGACTAAAGTCATACCTGCTGTTAGCACCAACAGTACTTTGGGTGGAATATTTTGAGTTTGATTCTGTGCCAAGTTACTTGTATTATTTTCCAGCTGTGCAACCAATGTTTCAGCAGCCCATCATGAATCGACATATTCCTTTTTAATTATAACCTCTCTTAAGTTTCGAGGTGTTTACATTGATTGTGTGGCCTTGTGAAATCAGCAGCAGCACCAAAGCTCCTCTCTGAGGGTAACAAGCAGCAGCTGAAATAAACACACTCTGCAGATAGAAATGGGGACAGAAATGCAGACAGAAGGATAGATGACCTGCTATAACTCTTTTTTTTATGCAGAATGAAGTAATTTTGCACATAGAATCCAGCAAGCAGAGATGGAGGGGGAAAATGTCTCATTTTTGTGGCATTTTCTCCTGGCTCACCTGTGTGCCCTCTCCTACAGCTGCTGAGGTGCATCAGAAGAGTCAAGGGCAGTGAGTTTAATCACTGTGGTTTGTTCATCTGACACCTCTGCAATTGTAAAATAGAATCCTGGCTGAGGGACATTTGCCTCTTTGTGCACGGCTTATGTTAACAGATGTAAATTTACTGCAGACTGGGCCAGGTAGGCCTTTCATGGTTCAAGGCAGGAGGCAATGCTGTCACTGTCACTAGGACTGTAAAATCTTTAGATCTAGAACTGGCAAGGGAAACAGAGAAATCACTGCAAAATCATCCCAGCTCAGCTACAACACACATTTCCCTTCTTTATCCCATGTCTTGCTTTACTATGAAGGAAAAAGGGCAGCTGGAGGGCTTCCTTTAGGGCACTGCCTTTGCTGGTTCTGTAGAGACAAGTCAGAAAGGAAACAAAACCATTGAATGAGGTTGATGACACTTCTGAAAGCATTGTTAGGGAATAGATGTGACTGTGGAATGCACAAGGGGTGTTTGGTATCCCTACCTGCTCCAAGGGATGTAGCAGGGATTGTATGGAACACTGGGCCAGAGAGCTCTTATCCTCCCATGATAGAGATGCAGCTTGAACGTCAAAAATAATACAAAGTGTTATGTAAATGAGTAATTATAAGTGCATCGTATCAGAATTGTATCTCCATTTGGATTATGTGATCCAATAGGAAAGAGAAAATCCTCTGTGGAGCCCAGTGGAGAGCCTGGGATCTGATTCGTCCCTGCTCCTTTGGACACCTCACTAGTTCCATTTATCTGAGATTAGAATAAATCTTTAGGGCTGCCCCTTCCATCCTGTTTGGCTGGAGAGGGGTGTGAGGTGAGAAGGCTCATGATTTAAAATTCTGGTTAGGTGCCTAAAGCTAGCCATGATCAGAGCTGAGCTAGCTAAGAATAAACAGCAAACAACTACTCCAGAGCTTGGCTTGGGCAACTGCTGGAGCATCAGCCACACTTGGAAACAGCATCAACAGATTGAAGGGGTTTGGCCTTCAAAACTGCAACAGATTGAAGGAGTTTGGCTTGGGAAAACTGTAGGAACAGGAGCAGCAGTTTGTGAGACAGCCTGGCTTATGCAAATGTAGAAATGGCAGCAGCAGGTTCTGATGGGATGTGTTGCTGGGGTATCTCCAAAAATTTTTAAACTGGCTGCTCATGTAATACCAGGGCCCTATCACCTATATGCTCAATTTATCACTGCGCCTTGGAACTTCTCCATCAGCGTAGTAGAAAGCAAATGTTATCCTGCTATATAAGAGAGAGAGAAGGCAAACCCACTCAGCTTATTATTTACAGACCTATCTCACTGCTTCCAGCTCTATCCATAATAGATAATGAATAAATTGGTTCACAAGCAACTGTTTAAGTACTTGGAGTTAAACAACATACTGAATGATGCTCAGTCTGGATTTCATTCTCATTATTTCACTGTCATTGCACTAAGAAATTGTTGGAGACTTTTTCTCTGCTATGGATCAAAGTCTGTTTATAGGTGCAGCATTTGTTCCTCTGTCAAATGTCCCTTTTGACGTGACCTGCCATTTTCACATGCACAAATTCACTTGGATCAGCTCAAATAAAAGTAGTAGACAATTGTTTCCAGCCACACTTTCCTCCCAGGACCCAGATGGATTGCATTAGCCATGAACAGTCACGCATGCAATATAATACTGAGAAGTCTTGTAGCTGGGTACCATATTGGCCATTACATGTTCATTAAAAGCTGTTGTGCATGTTAATGGGAAGATACAGTTCTTTGTGGTTAAAACACATGGAGTGGAGCCAAACCTCTATGAAAATTAAAAGCAAGTCTGAAATCAGAGCCTTATCTCTTACAAAGAGCATCTCATCTTTTTTTTCCCCCCCTCATATGTTTCTAGAGACAGATACACACAGATATCCAGGAACAGCATCAGTGGAGTTATGCTGTAGAAGGCAAGAAATCTAGGAAGGAGAAGAGATTTGTGTGAGGATGAGGTGCTCTAATATACCCATAGAATTTCTTGTTCTTGCCAGGATATTAAAACAATGTTAAAATACCAAATATGCCAAGGAGTTTTGTCACAAGAAAAACGTGTAGAATTGCCTTTATATGATCAGGAGTATATAACTCATATCATTAAACAGAGGCTTGACCTGTGTTGAGACATTAACCAGAAGCTTATTGAAGTTGAATCATATTCAATAAGACTTCACCACAACATCTTAGGTGTAGTCTTAGCTTGAAGAAATTCTAGGTTTAGTATGACTCAGGTAGGCTGGATGGCAAAACTGAAATACAGTTCAGAAGTACAGACTGGAGACCATTTCCCATTGTCTGCCTGAATGCAGCTGTGGGAACCCAGTGAATGGGTGGCAGTAAGGGTGGAAGCAGCTGGAATTTAGGCTGTGTGCTTTTATCCATGATTTCTGAGATGAAGAATGGACACTGCGAAGGCACGACTCTCACTTGCTCTTTATATATATATATATATATACATACAGAGAAAATTAATTTTATGGATTAGGGATTTTGATCAAAAGTTTAAAAATATTGACTTTTAAAATACTCAGGTTGCATTTCTTTCTTCTCCCTTTCTTTCACACACATCACACACACAAATGAGTTGGTGAGAACAGTGCAGTTGCACTGGCATTAGATTTAATTCCTAACTCTTAGGAAAAAAAAGAAAATAAGGCTGTGATTGCAGTACAGGAAACTTGGGGGAGGAAAAAAAAAAAGAAATGCCCTTGCAGATTCCTTTTAACTTGTGCTGGTACATCCTCTGACTTCCTTAGGTCCAGACTCAGGGTAAGTTGGTGGCTGTACTCAGTAAATAGCATGGGAGGAATTCATCTCCCCTCTTTTTGGACAGAACAACTGATTCTGTGCCAAGAAGGAAATTAATTCTCCTAATACAAGGCAACAACAAATTATGGTTTGCAGTCAGAGGAGGTAGGAGTGAAGGGAAATGTGTGTCTCTGAAGAACAATGTTTCTTGGGATTGTGATTGTATCGTGTTTCTCGGGGCTGCTGCTGCTGGTGAGGCAGCGAGTCCTCCCTCTCCAGGGCTGGTGTGTGGGGCTGCAACTGAGCCATAAAGAGATCAGGCTGCTGCAGAAGAGCCACATGTCACAGAAGCTTTACCTAAAAAAAACCCATCCAGGACCAGGTCTCTGTGCTGAAATAATTTGAACTCCTTTTGTTTAGTTTTGTTCTGTTTTTATTTTTAACAAGAAATGGGGGGATTTTGTTGTGGTTGCTTTTATTTTTCTTCCCCAAAGAACAGACATGTAATTGCTTTTAATTTATCTGTAACTTGAGTTTGGGTAGGAGTCCATGTGTGTACATACTTGAAGAAGATTTGAATAGTAAGGACGGGAGGCTTTTAAATTCATATCTTTATTTTGCTGATGGAAAACAGTAGTACTTGTGTGTGAGAGTTTAAAATAAAAATGGAGATGTCTTTTGGTCTGTTGTCCCTAATGGGCTGTGGTGATACTGAGAGGACAAAACAAGAGGGTTTTGTTTTTTTTTTTACTTCACTTTCTCCCCTTTTGAATTCTGAGACTAATTCAATAATGATTTGTAAGTTCATGCTTTTCTCCATTCCACTTTTTTTTCTGTCTGTCACTGAAATATATGTGCAACTGTAATGGATTTCTGTACAGAATATGTATCACACCTCTTGCTTTGTATTTTTATTCAGTGGCCTGTCTATTTAGGCATCCTGGGAAAGATTCCTTCTTCCAGACATCTATATCTGTTTGTTCTCTCTGAGCCTCCATAATGAATCTGGTTTTGTACTATCTAGAATTAATATGAATTGTAAAAAAAGCTTTGTCAGTTCCTCTTATTTACTTTCCTTGCAGTTGTTATATTTTGCCTTTGATGTCATAAATTTCATAAGCTTAAACACCTTAAAAGTTCATTTCAGGGAGTTTACCAGCTGAACACAAATATCCTCTATTTTTGCCTAAGTTACTGAGTCAGCTGTGTGATTTATCTTTATGCTTCTGTACTCGTATTCTCTCTCCAGGACTGAAAGGATAGTATTTATATATCAGCAATTAATTAATGGCTAAGTGTTCTTATTAAAGTGTTGGGTTTGTAATTGATGGTGGAGTATTTCAGTCATGGATGCAGATGAGATCAAGCACCAAAAAGGGTCTAGGTTCTTGTTAAAAATCTATTCTGAAAATGGATTCCATTATTCTGAGGAATCCTCATGAAAGGCTCTCCAGCAGGTGAAGAATCTTATGGAGACATTCCCTGTCACTCTGGGTGGGCCAGCAGGAAAGACAGAACGAAATAATTGGCCAGAATTCATGCAGAAAAGAATTAAGTGTGCATGTTGCCATTCAAAAATATTTGTTGAGCTACCAATTCTCTTTCAGGTACAGAGAGGTTATTTTAACTCTTTAGAATGATGCCCCATATAACAGTGATCAGGGATTTCATTCAGGAATTTTTCAGTAATAAAAGGAAGGTTCTCCACTGGCTGAAGAAGAATTCTTGTGCATTTCTTATGCATCCAATGCTTTAAGCAGTGCTGCTTTTCTCTGCCATCTTCCTTCTTGTTTAAAGTCTGGCCTATAAGGAACATGTGTACTCAAAGCAGACTCTGAAAATACGATAGCAGGGCTTTGCTGGCAACCAAAAGGAGGAAAATAGGGAGAAATGGGAATTGATTGTGAAACAATCCTTTGATGTTGGGGAAGTGAAGCACCTTTTCCAGCAGCAGCAAAAGATGGATATCCTATGTTACATTCCTGTGTCTTAGAGCATTTCACAGCTCCTCATGAAATGGCTTTCTCAAGAATAGTACAATCCCACTGAACACTGCAGTGGCTGTAGAGGCTGGATTTCGGCTTCAGTATAAGATTCTTTCCCCTCACTATCCATGCCTTTGTGAAAAGCTCACAGTTCTCCTTTTCGTATTTGATACTTTTTGCATACAGAAGTTTAAAACCAAGAACAGAAGGTCAAGAAAGTTATGTTCCAGTGGGACTTTCTAGTCAGTATTCCCTCAAGAAAACTACTGCTTGGAGAGATATCTGGAATTTTCATATCAAGCTGCTGAAATATAATTCATGACTTCAGGAAATCCATCCAGACTGTATCTTCCTTCTTTGAGGATTAAGCATTCATTAATATAAAAACAAAATTTCTGAATTTAGGAAGGATCCTGGGTTTAAGGAATAGACTCCAGGAATGATTTCTTCACAGACAATTCAATGCAAGGAGATTTCAAATTTCTGTGCAAACTCCTGTCTCCTAAAAACTAGACAAAATATACGAGGGAAAAAACTTAGGAGAAAGGGAAAATCCTATTCTGCTTTCACACTAACATTTGAACTACATTATTAAATATGCATGAACTCCCTGAATATAAATCATCTGCTGAAGGAAAGATGGCAAGTCAAAGTTCTGACTCTCATCCTCCAAGACTTCTTTCCAGACAAGGTTTATAGGAAGAAGTAAAAACTTCTATTATCCCAAATGAAATGGTTGAAAACAGCAGGCAGGGGTTTTTGGCATGTGAAACCCCTCGCACAGTTATGAACTGAATGTGCTGGAGAGAAATGGGCATAAGACCTGGAAATTTGTTGACCTTTATCTCCAATTGCAGATTATTTAAAAGGCAGGGAAATTGGCCAAACACATGCAAAGGAAAGCCTTCACCAAGGAAGAGGTAATTCCACATGCTTGACTGGTATCCCTGAGAAGAAGTTATCTCACTCAGCTTCTGCTGGCCGGAAAAACACGTTACTGCAAGAGCTGACATAATGAAAACATCTTCTTGACATGGCTTCAACTTTGTCTTTTGCTGTGAAACATGGAGCAATCATTGCATGTTCGGATCAGGGGAGGCTGTGTATTAATCAGCTTGAGTTTGTGGTTAGCAGCTCATGCTTTCCCTCTGGAACAAAAGCCCTTGGGAGCAGTGTGTCACTGGAGGCTGCTTCTGAGGCAGGTTTTAAGGGGAGATTATTTCAGGTACAGAATACAGATTGAGCCTTAGAGATGCAGCAGCTGAAAATGGTTGGATAATGTTTAGTGTTTTAAAATATGTCACAGGGCCAAATATTGAAAAGGTGGGGTGTTTTTCTTGTTTCTTTCATCTCTGGTGCCATGGATAAAGAGGCTATATAGAAACAATGGCAGCTTTCTTCAGTTTTGCCTTTGACTTCAGTGGAAGGAACACTGGGCCTTTTGGCAGAGAATGGGCTTTAAATCTTGCAAGCGATCATATCACAATTACCTTTCCAAATGGAAAAGTACAGCTTTGCTACTGTAACAGAGAAATAGCTGTGGTTTGTAGGCTGTGCTTTATTTCTTTGATTGCAGATATCAAACAAATTAAAGCTGGCTTTAACAACTCCATCCCCCTCACTTGTACTTCAGTTATAAAGGAGACATTTTCCTCTGTTAAGCTCCTGTCAATTACCGTTTCATTTTAAAAATAAAAAATTCAGGGAAAACAGGTGATAGCCCACAAATACATGGCCATCGAATTGCTGAGGTAACTAATGGAAAAGACATCTAAAGCTAAGAATCTATGTTAATCTACTTTTTGATGTGGTTATAGATTGAATAATAATTTATGTTGACCTGCTTTCCCCAATGCCTCATATTTATAAAGATTATATATAAATTGTGGCTGAGCATAGAAGTAAATTAAGTGTTCAGATGCAGTGACTTTAGAATGTATTTATGGAATTAACTTCCTCTTTGATATACGTGTGCCGATGCTTCATGAACTGTAGGCAGTTCCCCTCCCTACACATTTGTCAGGACGTGACCTCCAATCTTGCAAGTTTATTTTCTTCTCAAACCCTTCCTCATAGCTGCTATGACACCATCCATATAAAGTCTGAAAAAAGTTTTCATCTCGGTTTCCCTCTCTGTGAGGCCAGAGGAAAAAAAAGCAAAGATTTTTGGACCTCCCTGTAAGGTGCAGAATCATTTGCTGGGGAAGTTCATGCTGGTTGTGTTTTGTGAAGGGGGATGTTTTCTATTCTACACCAGCCTGATGACAGTAATATATTCAGCATAAAATCCCTTCATTTTTTTTCCCCAGAAGCCCAATTGCAGCAAAACCAAAACATATAGATGGTAGTAGATTTTTATGAGACTTTACTTGCCCTAATACTTTGCAATATAGGTTACAAAAGTGACAAAGGTGATGAACACACCCCTGCACAGTCCTATGAGTTCTTCTCTCTGAATGGAGGATGCCACTTGTTGTTCTCTCCATTTAAGAAAAGAGGAAGAAAAAAGAGGGTGTTGCTATAGGACAAGGGAAATGGCTTTAAACTGAAGGAGGATCATTTTAGATTAGGAAAAAGAAGAAATTTTTTCAGTGGTAAAGCACTGAAACAGGTTTCCCAGAGAGGCTGGGGCTGCTGCATCCCTGCAAATACCTAAGACTAGGTTGAATTGGGCTTGAAGCGACCTGGGATAGTGGAAGATGTCCCTGTTCATGGCAAGGGTGGGACTGGATGACTTTTAAATGTCCCTTCCAACTCACACTTTTCTACTTTATTAATTCCTCAGTCGTGGCTGCCATAGCCTTCTGCTTGATCTATCACAGCTTGCTAGATTTGATGCCCTGCTCACTCTGAAGCTGGGAATGTGATTCATTTAAACTCTTAAAGAGAGAGAATAGCAATGTAAATAAATTTTACAGTAACTCATAATGCTTTTAATAGCATGAATGTTGATAGAGTTTTTCTACAAAGTCCTGAGGCATTTTATACAGCTGCACTATTAAAATAGGAAAAGTCATAAAATGTAGAAGGTGTGCTGGTGACAAAAGGATCTTAATCCTGTGTGAATCTGTGAAGTGTAGGTCAGGATCTTATACATTATTATCTTCAGGCTAAGCTTATAAACTCAGGCGTATGGATAAAATACTTATTGTTGCTCTTGTGAACAAAGGTTGGAACTTAAAAGCATTTTTATTTTCACTAACAATCTCTGTACTAAAACCACTAAATAGGCAGTGATTCACCATAAATTATTTCAAAAATATCCAGTGCAGAGTTTGAAAGAGGGCTTGCCCAGGAAATTGAAGCAAGACGAGAGGTTTGAATAATTGTGTGGTCTTAACTGGATGTTCCAGAGTGTCTGTGAAGGCTCCATTCTGCTGTGCCCAGTTGTGTCTGTCTGTAACTTCATGCAGGTTTTCTTCTTGGTTGTAGTTAAAGATGCTTTTTCTTTAATTAGCAAACCTTTTCAGCTTCTCCCTTTCCATTCCACATCTGCTCAAGCACATCTTGTGTTAGTGCCTGAATATCTGATTTAGCTGCCTGCACAAGACATATCCATAGAATTTTTAATACATACCAAGTATTTGACTTACTGTAGTAGATCCTTGATAAAATATGCTGGAATATTGATAGAAAAGAGATAAATCTTATTTGGAAAGGTCAGGCAAAAAAAAAAGAGAGTGTTACTTTGAACTCCATCGTTTGGCAGATGCAATCTTAGGAAAAGGAGGGAGGGGGACAGGCAAAAAGAATTTAATAGATTAAAGAGATTAGAACTTTGTGGATCAGATGGGGCTGTTTAACTTCTATCAAGGACAGCAGAAAAATGGTCTGCAGAGATGTGGAGCCATTAGTCATCGGGTCTAACAAGCTAGCAGACGGTGGATGAAAACAGACTAGAAAACAGACAAAAAACCAAGTGCGGTGTCTGTTTTCAGAAATGCTGCAGCTCAGCCTCAACTGCCAAAAAAAAAAAAAAAAGGGAAAGAAATAATTAAAGTACTCTGAAGTAACTCTAACATTGCAGAGAAATACCTGACTGCTGGTGAGGGTTTACTCCGAGCACATCACATCGAATGAGTCTAATTTTCTTTTACAACCGAGAAGCTTCTTTTGTGGACAGGTAAGAAGCTGTAGGTGTTAGAGATTGACAGGGCTTTGCTGAGGCCAGGCTGTTTTCGTGGCAGTCTCACAAGGCAGGCAGGGAAATGCTGGAGCTCTGCTTGATGCAGTGCAAGACCAGCTGTATTAATGAACTCAGATCTTAGCAAAAGTTCACTTCAAAGAGGGGGACAGCTCATCTCCAAAGAAGAATCAGGAGTTATGCTGGGTCATAAACTGAGCAAGCCAAGATTTTGACATGCAAGAGTTACAGTTAACTCTTACAGGTACAAATATTTGCCCTGGTAAAATCTTGGCTTGATAGCTGCTGTTTAATTTTGGGTATTGCACTTAGAGCAGGATACAGACCAGCAGCAGGAGTGATCAGAGCCCCATTAACAAGATATAGAATGATTGATTGGTTGACACAAACCGGAGCTTGGAGGATGGAGGAAGGGTTGATAGAGGAATACATAGTTTCTGAAAACTTTAAGGATCTTGTAGGAAAGAAGGGTCTAAGCTGTTTTCTGTTTTGTAGGTGATAGGGTAGATTGCAAGGGGCACCAGCTGCAGCAAAAAAGATTCAGACTAGACAATAAAAAAATCATCTGCAAACTGTCTAATGATGTAGATTTTTCTGAGGTGGTCTATAAAGTGTCATTAGAGATCTTTAATTAGACAAATATTTATCAGATGCAATGTAAGTTTATTTGAGCCTTCCTCAAGGCAAGGAGATGTGCATGATGATCTTTCTGGGTCCATTCTTTCCCCATTTTTCTGTGATTCTATTAATTACTTGAGGAGCTCATAGTGTACTAACATCATTTTCCTCACTTTTTATTGGAGACTGGTAACAAATATTCCAATTCATCATACTGTCCTGCGAGCTGGCAGTGATATCTCTCTGCTAAAGCATTTACAAAATGCAAAATGAGTAAATAGCCTTTTAATGAAATGTATCCATGAAATGTAGGCCATTTCCTCTCAGAATCGAATTAAGCATTACAAGTGATCAATAACTAGATTTCTGCATCTACTGAAAAGCTCTGCTGTGGAGTTATATGAATAGTTCAGAGTAAGAGAATATGGCTGATATTTTATCACTGTGGCTCTGGAAACATCCAAAACCTACTGGCTCTCTTAAAAGATGTGTGGCTGGATGGATTGATCCTCTTTCATCCGTAGGCTGCTGGGTCAGATTTAGCTTAACCCCAGAATTATAGGTCATGCCTTCTACCCCAGGCTACCAGAGACCTCTGCAAAAAACTGCTGAATCCTGGGCAGATTTCTGTGGCTCTGGCAAGTATTCCTCACCCCTTTTGCAGAGTTACAAAAGCACTGAGTCAAAGTCTGCAAGAATTAAGGCATGTGATTGACTACATCAGAGCAAAAGACGTTTGGCTTTAGACACTGTGAACCTGCTTTGTTTTGACTTTAGTGGTCTTCCCCTGGTCTGGGTTGGAATATTTAGCTGTGACTCTGTTGGTCCTGGTGCTGTATGTCCTTTACATACAAGCAAATCCTTTCAGTCCAAAGCTGTGTGCCACTGGCCCTAAGTGTCAACTCTATCCAAACACAAACATCCCTAAAAAGGAAAGTGAATAGTGTGCTGTAATGTCAAGCTTCATATAAAAACATTAATCCACCTCGTCTGGTTTGGGGTAGATATCGTGTATCATAAATGGCAATATTTTCTATTTCAAAACTTCCTCTTCAATCAGATGAAGCTTTATAAAGTTACTTATTTGTTGATTAATTGAGAGTCAGAAATCTGTCTGCTATGAATATAATGGGAACCTAATATCCATCAACGCATCCAGTAGAGAGAGATATTCCTCCTTTCTTCAGGTTATACATGCTTTTAGAATTTCAAATGCTTTTATTGCAGTATTATTAAGATTTTAACAATAATGGATCACTCGCTGACCTCTTCTTCAACCTTTAATTTTAGTGAGCTGTGTGTTCCCCTTTGCAAACTGGGTCTGTTTCGTCTACTGCTATTTATGTGATTGTTTTCATATTCCATTTCTTGCTGTCAAAGTGGTTGCTTATTGTGCTAAAAGGACTCTTCAGTTCTTCCAGCTCCATAATGTGCTCCCCTCTCATGGTTTCTCTGAAAGGGGCAGGCGAAGGTCAGAGTCACTTGGTGGGGAAGGAAGGACGAAAGGTGTTCAGGGCTGGTGTTTGTGTCCACTTCATCCCTGTGTAAACTTTGTACATAATGGCAGTGGAGAATTTCCAAACTGTGGATGCAGTTGCCCTCTTCCTTTAAAACAGCTTCAGATTACTTCATCTTCTCACCCTCTTACTCCTCACTCATCACTGAGCAGGGCACGAACTCTCTGATCTTTTCTCGTCCTATTGAGAGCACTTGGGTTAACTAACTTTTCAAGGCTTCTGTTCATTGTTTCCATCTGACCTGCACAGTTGTCTCTTCAATTGCTTCGTGGTGTATACCAGAGTGTTTTAAGCTACCTGACTATTAAGGGCTGTCTATATTTTGCTACAGTGCTTCTCATTTTCATTTCTGTTTTGTCGCTGTTATAACTGGAAGCCGTAATTAACCACGTACTTCACATGTGTTACCTGTTACCAAGGCAATATTGTCTTTAAATCTGAGGAGGTGGATTTGCTTTCTTTATATCCCAAGTGCTCTATTCTGATTTCAGATCTGCACCTGCTTAGCAACAAGACATGTTTGAGGGGCCAGCTGTAACCTTGGCTTAAAAGTACAGCTGAGTCGAGATGTGATTGTCCTTAAAAACACCAAAGCTCAGACTCTCAGTATTTAGCAGTACATCTATATCTTGGAATTATATTAGACTCTTAGACCCCAGTGGGGTCTATTTCTTTCTTAAAAAAACTTCATTGTTTTGCATACAAAACCATAACTGTTGGCCTTTGCATGGAGTAACCAAATTGCTGAGATTTATAATTAATGGAGTGATCTCTATTTATATTTATATAGATATATATTGCAGTAGTACTGTGTCAGAAACTCCCATTCCTGCTATAGTCTAAGTGGCTGAAACATGCAACATGTTTTGCCTTGTGGAGTGTAAAGGAGAGGTAAACATGCCTCTCCCATCACCCCCAGTGGTTTTTTTTAGTGTAGGAATATTCTTTCTTCTCAGTTGCATTGTGTCCATCTGCTATTTGCTGCCAGGCATCCCAGCACATGCACAGTTTTACCAAATAAGTTGCCCTCCACCTTACCTTATGTTGAAGAGCTATTCTGGCTTCTCTAGCTCTCTACTTTGAGGTCTTTAACTAAACTCTTCTGTGCCAGGGAGAAATTCTGCGCAGATGAAAAGCAGACTGTAGAAGGACATAATAATTATACCAGCAGAAAAATGTCAGCAGACTAATGTAGGTCCCCTATAGGGGTTTGAATCATCTTATGAAAAGTGAAGCCATTAAATAAAACAAAATGTTAGAGATTTTGTTGGGAGTGACAGAAGTAGCAAAATGTTCTTCCTGCTGTATCTCTGACGTTCGGCAATTTTTGGCTGAGTGAAAACAGCAGGCTATCTTTCTGAGTTAGCAGAGCTCAGATGTATATGGAGGTTTCTTAAGGAGAAAAATGTGAACCATGCCCTAGCAGAAGTACTTGTCGGGATTTTATTATAAATTTTTTTTTTAAAATAAAATAATCTGCAGCACAATCCTGGGAAAAAATGAGCTCAGAGGCACTGCAGAAGTTTGTGAGGATCATCTGGTCTTTTGCCTTTGAATGCAGGCTCAGTTAAAACCCAGAATCACAAGGCAAACCAATGTAGTTTTGTTAATGGGGGAGAAAATAAAATAATCAAGTCCTGGGAAAATATCTAGTGATGTGTGACCCCCCTCACATGTCTTTCAGGATTAATATCCATGATTTTACAGTGTTTACTCAAACTTTCTGTTTATAACTTCTTATTAATATTTCTTTTCAAACACTCCTGACATTGCCTGTGTTCCACTGAAGGAGAAATGGAGGCTCTCTTCACAGAATTTCTGTGAATAGGCTCTTGCTATTTGAAGAGGAAAAGACATATTCTTTGACAAGTGTGCAAAGAGGAAAAAAAATCTGCCTGTGAGTGGGAGTCCAGTTTTTTCCCCTGTATCTGACTGAAAGACTGCAAGAAAAGATTCTTACATTACATCAACCACAAATGACATGAGAATTTTCTTTAAGTTACTTCTGAAGCTGATACCCAGGAGAATTGTTCATGCAGAAGATATTTTTAAATTTTCAAAGAGAAGTCAGAGTGTAACTTTTGTTTCATTCTCACAGTTCCTTTTTAATCTGTCCTGTCTCTGCTGGGTCCAATGTTCTTATAGATGAGAGTTTTATGTCATTTTTGTCCCTCCTTCCTAATGTAGTGTTAATTCACTGGCAATGAAATCTTTGATGTTGAGGTCTTTAAAAGGCAGGTGTTCCTTCACCCTGTACCAGGTAGCACCAGCTCTCAAAGGGATTTTTCCAGAGAACACAATAGCTTGAGGAGAAACTTCTGGTTGACCCTTTAGAGGATGTACAGTGGAGGCTTTTAAATCAAAGCTGTCAACGGTGAGGATGTAAAAACTCTTCAAGCACTAACAGTGCCAGGATATCTTACAAGACCTGCCACTCAACGCAGTCATAAGGAATTGTTAGTTAGGATGGTTGAGGTCATTATTTACCACAGCTGTAATTAAACTGTGGCTGCAAGGGTGCATCACAGGGTAAGTGATGGGAGGTGGATGTGCAGGAGAAACCAGTGACCAAGTCTGTGGAAAACACAGTTTTGTTTCTGCCTTGAGATTTCTTCTGGATATTTGGTTGTTGTTGTGAATTGTTTCATTTCTGTGTGTGTTGTATCCTACTGGTAGAACCAGTAAGGCTTGGGCAAAGGAAAGCCAAGCTCTGTCCTGGTTTAATTAACAGCACTTAGCTCTTTACAAGCCTCGTGTTTCTCCAACTCTTATTTGCAGCATGAGGTGGTTTCTGCATCCTGAACTAACAGAGTTTGGAGCTGCAATGTCTTTCTGGCAGTGACTAATGCAGGAGCCAGAAAGCACCATTTGGTTTGAAGGTCTCACAATGAGCCGCAGCCTCATCTCAGCCGTGTTTGTGTCATGTAATAGAATTCCACCTAAGCAAATGGCTTTATTCTGGGTCTTATACAATGAAATTGAAATCAGGTTCTATCTCAGAGCATACAGATCTGACATTAAAAAAAAAAGGAGAGAGCCAAACCCATACATTTTTAAATTAAGCAAAAGCTGTAACGTGGGTAACAAGTACAATCATCAGCTCCTCAATGACAAAATATGGCATTTTAAAGAACATTGCAACATCATAATTGACCTCAAACCACACCCTTGCAACAAGACAAAACCTGAAAACCAATAGCTCAGAGTGGCCTTATCCATTCTTTCTTTATGAAAGAAGGCTCAAGTGACATAAAGACCTTGTGGTTTTGGTTGTCTGCTCAGGGATGTGACAGCTTCAAGTGTCTTCCTGTTCCCACAAAAATAAATGAGAATAATATGTGTGGTGTTTGAACACATGGCCCAGGTAGGACCCTGCTGCAAGAGCAGCTCAGCAATGCAGGAGAGTGGAACAGATTTTGCTATGCCTGGGCTGAAAGGTGTTCCAATTACAAACCACATTTAGCAGAATACAGCTAAATAAAAATTGCCTACGTCATACGCTGCAGCTAGATATATTCCTGAAGCACTTTAAATTAAAAAGCCTTTACGATTCTAAACAACCCATATGTCTGTCAAAGCTGTCATTGTGCTGCAGCAAGTAAAGAAAACAAAACTTAATTTGTGATAAAGCTTCCCCTGGCTGAAAGCACAAGTCTTCCCCATCCTCTGCTCACAATTGCAGCTCGCTCTCTCTGACTCCTTATAAAACGCTTCGCATTTCCCTTTGAGTCACGTCAAGTTAATTTTATGGCAAACAACCTCTGTTTTCTGAAACACAGAGAAGAAATAAAATTATTGCTGAGCGGAGGGTGAAGGAGAGTTGGAAGCAAACTGAACAGGATGCTGGTAATTGTTTTTGGGCACCGGTGCTGGGAAGATTCCAGCCACCTAAGCAAAAAAAATCTCAAAAATGTAATTAATTATAAATGGGCAGCTTTGTAGTTTAATTCCAAGATCAGAAGGAGAAACACCTACTATCAAGAAAAAAGAAAAAAAGAGATAAACAAACATTACTCAGCAGATTATCTTTTTGGTAAATAATCCACTACTTGGTTCATTATGGTATGTAACTAAAGAGATATTCCCTCGCTTTAATTTTCAAACTTTTTGAAGGGACAAGGGGAGATTTTAGAATGTCTAACTTCGACCTCATTCTGTTCCTACTGTGATCAGTGGGGGTTTTGTCATAGGGACAATCTGTTGAGGCCAAATCAACACGTTGGCAGCTCTTACCCCAAGGTGTGATCTTCACATCAATGTGCCATTCTTGTTCCTGTAAATCCATTTATCCAGTCAGTTCAGCTCAACTTGCCTGTGTAGAGCCAACACAGGGCTCAGGATTGACTGAAATACCCACTCTGCTCGTGGAGACTGTTTTTAACTTGTTTGTTTTGGTGTTTCTCATGTACAATTGTTTTCAATTACTTTTGATATAAGTGGCACTACAGGCAAGCGAGGCTGGAAAGATCTGGTCCTCATTGCAAACATTTCACACTTGTAATCATCTAAATTGCCTTGTGAAATTGTTCATTAGATAAAAATTAATAAATCCTATAAACGAAATCCAACGTACCGTTAGGCTGTTGACACTAAATCTGGCATAAAAACATAGTTGTAAATGAAGTCATCTGTGTACACGTTGATTTGGGGCCAAACCTTGGGGTCCTTGAATGAATTTTAAACCAATGTTTTCTCTGGAAAGTCTATTGAATGGAAGTGAAAACAGTGGCTGAAGTTGTAGCTCCAAGAGTTGTTTGAGAAGATTTCATTTTTATATGAAAACATCCCCCTGCTGCATGCAGAGTCCAGGGTCTTGAGGAGGAGGATGGACTTCTCCATTCCCCTGATTCTGACAGTCCCAAAAAATCAAGGTGTGAAATAATAATGTTAGAATGATTTCTGTGCAAAGCTTCCTGTCTGGGACCTGGAGGCTTGGAGTTTGGGAGGGTGGTAAGGCACTGAAACTGTCTGATAGTGCAAAATTAGTTTGAAGCACCCAGCACTGTAATTATTTCTTGTTCTCCCATTTGGGAAACCCAGAGGATTTAGGTTTGCAATGCAGGTCATCCCTGACTGTTTTCCCCCATCAAATATTGCCAGTTTTTATGTGCATATACCTACTAATATTCTAATAGACCCTAGGGTTGCCTCAAGCTGCCTCAAGTTTGGTGAGAAAGAGAGGGAACTAAACTAAAGATATATATTTAATTGGAATAATAATGAGAAGAAAATACTTTTCTCATTTGTGACAGGATGAAAACCCAAATAACACTTTTCAAATCAATGGAGCTACTTCACAGTCATATCAACAGCTCTGAAAAGTGAGCTGAGCCTCAAGCTTTGGGGTTTTGTAGTCACTGTAGGGAAAAAAAAATGGCTATGAGTTGTCTTGGATGAATTAAAAAAAGGTTAGAAAATGAGTGATTCTGTAAACATAATTTTAGTCTATCGACAGATGGGAGAAATGGAGAACAGGTTGTAAAAGTATAAGCTCAAGCATTATTAATATTGTACTGTTGCTGAGCCAACTTGTGGAGGAACTGAAAAAAAAAATCCCATTGGTTAAGTAATCACTACACATATGCTTTTGGAGATTAATACTTGGGAGTTTTCAAAGCTTCTATATGTGTCAGTTCTGCTAAAAGGATGAAACTGCAAAAAATGCACTGGTAGCAAGTTTAAAGCATTAATAGTGATGTCAGATGCACTTTAAGGATAATCACGACTCCTTCCTTTACATCCAGTAGACCTCGTAGTCTCAGATATGGAAATCAGACTTTTGACAACCAAGAATGTTTGAGAAAGTGGGAAAAGACCAAAGAATTTTGTATAATATTTTCAACTCCGGTAGCTGTTTCATGCTTTGGTTTTGAGTGCTCTGTTCTGTGCTACACACAAGCCTTACTGGAGGTCTTTAAAACTGGTTGCATAATCACTGTGGCTTCATCCATTTTCTATCATGGTGACTGAATTTTTAGGGTCACTTTTATTATTTTTTGTAAGTAACAGCACTGCTTTATTCCAGGAGAGTATTAAGATATTACAATAATCACAATTAGATGTAACTTAGAGTCCTCAAAAACTGTCTCCCTAGAAACTACATCAAATTCGTAGTAATCCATCAAATTTGGAGTAATTATGCTGATTGAGATTTACTTATAAATGCATGATTTATCCATGTGCTTAATTCTAGATAAAGTTTGGATGTGTGACAAAATGTGCAGACAGAAACCAAAGTTTTCAATCCATGAGTTTTGGAACAGTTTTATTTCATGTTATAGTCTCCGATGGGCAGCTGAACTCTTTCATCATTACTGAAGAAGGGGAGAAAGCTCAGCTCCTGGCCAGTTTGAGTGTGAAGATATGTTATTTAAAAAATGCCATGCAAAAGAAGATTTATTTTGAGTGAGATCAAATTTGGCCTTGATTTAAGTTTGTTTATTAACAAACTTGAGTCCTTTTGTGAGAACCAGATGGGGAAATCACCAACACCTCACAGGCTCACGCCCCCTGCCTGAACACTCGTGGTGTCAAGCTGTGCTCACAGAGATTCGTCAGATGAGAACATATTTAACTGTTTCACTAAATCTAAATGTAGTAAAATATAACAGTAAAACCCCAGGGTCTTATTGTGATGTTTTGATTGTTAATGGTCGGTGCTGACTGGGACTACTCAGGAAACTGTGTCTGGGTACAGAGGTGCCTGCGATCATGATGGAAACTGGGTCAAAACTATCAGCTTTTAAAAATCCCCTGAAGTGTCTACTTGCCTTGCTGGCAAAATACTGATCTGTGAGGTTTGTTTCTGGATATCTGGTTTCAGTGCCTGAAACCTGTAGTGGGAAGCTGCAGAGTCCTGATGACATAGGAGGCAAATCAGGCCTACAAGACGGCTTTTGCTTTTTTTTCCTTTACTGTACCTAAAATTTCAGGTGGAAATTTAGCTTTGTGACACAGTTGACCTAAGGAAAACATTATTGTTTAATATGATTATGGGCTGCACGAGTCTAAAGAGTTATATCTCATATGTGAAGGTGTCAACTTTGAACCCCAAAAATTATTTGGGAAAAAAGACCAGTTGCTAGGTCAGTGAATTAAGGTAAAAAAGACAAATCAGCTCAGGAAGCCCCAGGATCTCAGCACTAGAATACTTGCAATTTCTTTATTTTAATGTTTCCATTTACTGTTTTCCTAATATTCAATAGAGGTCCCTTCACACCTACAGAAGGGAGAAAATGTTCTCATACTCTTAAAACAGTAGTCACTAAATACAGGAATATCTTTTTACAGTATGTCCAATGTATTCCATTATATTGGTAGAAAAATATTTCAATGGCTATTTGAAGTTTCTTGTAAGGTTGCTAAAGTGGTTAATTTAACTCTTGACAATATCTGTTTTGATATTAAAAATAATTCAGAATGGATTGAAATAGTTCAAATCAGATTTTTAATTTTCTGTTTTAGTAATATATGAATCTCTTGAAATTTTAACACCTCAATATTTCATCCATTCTATAACTCTAGATGGATCTTTGATTCTGTTCAAGGGGAAAAAAAACATGGAATATCTTTGGAATCACACCTGCTACTACCAGAATCATTATAAGATTTGTTTTGGAGATTAGTATGGATTATTCAAAGAATATAAAATAAATGTTTATAGTCAAAAGAAAAAAAGGGATAATGAAAACTAAGTTTAAGTACTTAAAGAAACTGATGGGCTTTGTTTCTGAGATAAGTTGTTCCTCACTTTTCCACAGTTTACTCTTGGGAGGCCTTCAGCTGCCCAGCACCCTTGAAAATCAAACAATTTTCACAGAGTTCAAAGTATGAAGTTCAACCCCCTTTAATATATTTGCCAATAACTTATTGATATTTAATATGTATAATTATATATATATCTTATTAATATAACTCTTGCTGTTATGAAACTTTATGCTTCAGTCATGTAGTGAATAAGTAATTAATCCAAGAAGAAAATATAAAGGTCTTATCCTCTGCCTCAAAACTCGTGGGCATCTGCACTTTGCTTTCTGACGAAAGGTTGTGGATGAGGATGTGAATTTGGGAGCTAAGCAAGCTGACAATTTCTTTTCAAAGTCATCCTTTCTGCAATTCATTTTCAGCCTTTTCAGTCTCCCTTGGACAGTCACAAAGGACAGCTTTATTAAGCAGTTCTCTTCCCCTATTTTTGTACATATCATTTTCTGTTTGTCATGTTTAGGGCACCTTCATTTCCTCTGTCTCACAGAAGCAGAGATGATTACATTAAGTGTGGAAATCTTCTCTTTTTGCTTTTGGTCAGTAAACCACAGAATTATTTTCCATTATTCTTCATAAATTTTGGTGGGGTGGTTCTGGTTGAGTGTTAATGTGGCAAAACCCACGTGGTAACAAAGAACTACTGTTACAAGCTGGGGAAGGGTAAACTCGTATTAATAAAGTGACTTTATGTTGTCCTTGGGAGATGTATGAGGTACTTGCTGCCTCACAGCATCTTCCCTCCCATATAAATCCCCAGCAAAAGATGTAGGAGTTAGAAGAGACTGGAATATGTTTTCAATCCTGTTTAATCACTGCAAGTAAAAGGAAGGTATTAGAAATACCCCTGAGGCTAATCCTGACAAATCACCCTCGTTCTGAAAGGTAGGACTGATGTGTGAGGCCGTGTTACATTCACGTTTCCACCCACAGCAGAACCTGAGTGAGGCTGAAGCCGCTAGCCTTACACAGAGACTTTGTGAACTTGATCATCTGGATGCCCCATTTAAAACCCTTAAGGAATTCAGGCCTTGCAGTGGTGGGGATTATGTAGATAATTTATTGGGCAGAAGGTTAAATCCGCTTCTCAAGACGGGAATGCCAAATTAATGATCACTTCAGAAATATGTCTGGCTCAACTTCCCAGCTTGCAGAGCTCTGCCCTACACCTGCCTTGCCCTTCCCTTTGTGCCTGCCCCAGAGCAGGGCCTCTCCTGCTGCAGTGCTGGGACTGAAGGTGAAGGGCTGGTGGCCCATTTTCCCAAGCGGAATCAACCATCCAGGTTCCCAGCTGACAATCCCATGCTGCAGAAGGTACTGTGCTGCATGGAACAGCTGCTCGCAGCTCTGTCCTTTCTCTCTGGAGGTCCTCTCTCCTCACAACATCCATGGCTCCACCTGAGCATGCAGATAAAACCTGTCCACCCCTGTTTGTGGTGCATGTGTGGGCAGGGGGCTGCCTTTCCCAGAGACCTCAGAGGTGTAGTGGAGGTGCTGCATCTGCCAAAGCATTTTTGGGGTTTGTTCTGCTCCACCCAGAGCATCTGCCCTTGTTGTCGTAGCCATTCAGCAGCAGCTGAAGATGAGACTGCATATTCCAAAGTCACAACGTTGCTCCAGAGGATAAACCAAGGTCTTGTTTCATTTGAAAACACAAACAAACCAAATATTTTCACGCCGTGGACTTTGAGAAAAGCATTCTGGGTTGGAACCCTGTTGGCCACACTACCTGGGGACTTCAAAACTGCATCATGTTTGACAAACAGGTGCTGCCTTTGGAATCGCTACAGGATTTCCAGATGGCTCTGCATCCAACATGGCCAATGAGGAATAAAGCTGTCCTTCCACTTGCACCCGTTTCTCTGGACTGGTATTTGGCTTTTAATGTAAACATGTATGTCTCATACAAGAATTGTGAACATTGGTTCCTGGACTCAGCCTTAAATTAAACCTTGATTTTTAGAGGGTTTTTTCCTTCTTTTGCTGGAGAAAATGGTGTTAAGAGAGTTTAATGCCATTGACCTTCGGCCCTCAAAATTCAACCACTTGCAATTACTGGGACATGATTTTGATTTCCTCACTGGAAAAGTGTGTGTGAAATAGTCCTTCACAAGGACATATTTCCCAGCTGAGGAAGCCATAAAGAGTTTACCCTTTGCCTTTGTTTCTTACCACCCTTCCACTTTGCCTAGGAAGACCTCACTGCACCTTTTGCCTCCTCCCTCCTCTGCACCCAGACTTAAGACCTGTTTTGAATCTCATACTTCCACTTGAAGTTCTTCCACATCCATCTACTTGCCCATCCCTGATAACTTCTTCGATGCACCTTTTGAGGGGCCAAACAAGTCATAAATCCCACTTATGATCACCCAAATGAGCCAGGAGGTCTATTTCCCTTGGTCTTTTCCTTCCCCAGTTGGATGGACCCATATTTTGTCTCCCTCAGTGAGGGTGCCATTTTGTGATTCCCAATGTGTCAAGGAGAAAAAAAAAAAAGCCCAAACGCCTGCTTTTCATTTGCTGAAATATGCAAATGAGATGGTAGTTAAGGTACTTGTGAACTTTTAATTTTGTTTTCCCTCTCCAGTCTGGGGGCAAGCTTGTAAAGGGCTCACAGGAGAGGCTTGTTACAGTGCTGTAAGCTGGGGCTTGCTCTAGTAACCTGGTGATCCACTGACACAAGTTGTTCTCTGGGAACTTCTTGTTAAATTAAAAAAAAATTAAAAATCATAGAATAACTTCTCTAGAAAAGCCCCGGAAAACAAGGCTGACCAATTCTGATTTAGCTTTTGCTATGCCTTCGATGTGCAATTTGCTCCCTCTCTGGCCCCTGGTGCCTCTGTTTACATCCCTGGACTGTATATTGCTGTTTGCCTAATGAAATGCAGCTCTGGAAGATTTATGGGTGCACATTAATAGAATAATTAAAGGTCTTGGAAAGCCTCAGATGAAATCTGTACCAGGTCAGGAGGGAAAAAAGAGATAGGGGGAAGTGGGGGGTGGGAGGTGAGGTGCCTGCACCTATGACAGGTTGGGGTAAGGGGTGTGGGCATGGGGAGCGCCCCGGGGGCTCTCAGGGGTGAAAACCCAGAGCCAGCAGCGTCTGCCCGACCTTTCCTAACCCACCCTGCGCCGGGGCTGCCCTGGGAACCGCAGGGAGATGCGGAGCGAGGGACACGGGAAGGGAGGAGAGGCGGGAGGAGAAGCGGAGCGCGGGGCGCTCACCCTTCCAGCTGCGGCCGGGGGAGCGCCAGCCCCGCGCCCCTGAACGCGGCCAGAGCGGGGCAAACTCTGCGGGGCTCCCGAGCATCATCCCCCGAGCATCCCTCGAGCATACCCCGG
>JAHLSL010000060.1:4765761-4835017 GCA_025920805.1 Petroica traversi
GGGGGGGGCGGCTGCTCCTCGCTCGGCTGGCGGATGGATGGATGGATAGATGGATAGATGGCTGGCTGGGAGACATCCCGCCATCCCATTCGTGCTCTCCTCACGCGTCTTTCCTCCCTGCGTTTTGGTTTCTTTATTATTTTTTTTCCCCCCCTTCAAAATCTCCCTGGGAATTTTGATATGCAGGGGTTTTTTTCTCCTCTCTCTCTCTCGTCTTCCTGCCGAGGATACGTTTTGCTTGCCAAGTTTGTAGTGACACCTCTCAGATTCCCCCGCTCCCGGTTTTTTGGATCTATTACAGTGCCCGGTTCTATATAGACATACTGTATTTTCTTGCTTTTTTTTTTTTTTTTTAATTTTTACAAGAAAATGGGAATTCTTTGGGAAGCTAATGGATGCTGAGGAGGACGATCCTAAAAAAATCTCCTTTTAATCTGTAAATGAGGTGCACGAAGAAATTCTTAAATTCAGCCATCACTTTAGCTCCATGTTAAGCACCTCGAAGTATTTATGATTGCAGAGCAGGTGCAAACAAGGATTAGGAATAAGGTAAGGGAGCTATTTCTGTCTTTGAGGCAGCAGCATTTGCTCAGGGTTATCAGCAGCTTTTCTTTCTTTTTTTTCTTCCATAGAATCTGAGCTGATTTATTTGCATTTTCGGTGCTGCCCGTCCTTCCGAGTCATTTCTAATACGTCTGCCTGCTTTCCATCACTAAACATACATTCTTGCTCCCTGGCTGCTCAGGATTTGGGAGTTTCTTGACTGTGCACATGTTTTGCCTGTTATTCTGTAACTGCTTTAAACCACTAATCCTCTGCTTAAAATTATTTCTTATCTTGCACTTTCTCTACCTAGCAAGATCCCTGAAAAAAAAAAAAAACCCACACAAACCACCAAAGCCATAGAAAATTGCAAGACAAAAGCTTTTTTTTTTTTTTTTTTTCTCTCTTTTTTTAAGATTTGCCTTTAAAAATGAGAGAGAAGTAGTTAAAATTCCCTGAGGGAACACCGGGGCGGGCGGGGGGGTTGGTATATAACAATCAGGTTCTCCTTCTAAGAGCAAATGAACTCCCCTCGCTGCTCCTTCCCCTTCTCCAGCAGCTCCCCAGAGCTGAGCCGGATTTCTACCCCTATCGGGGCTCCCCGGGGTCGGGAGATGAGAGGGGGAAGTGATTCCTGCTGGGGAGGAGGGAAGGAGGATCCCCTGCTTCCCTCCGGGATGCTGCAGGCTGCTCTCCGCCAGCACGCTTTACTAATTTTTGTTTTATCAGCTCCATTTAGGGATATAAATGGCACGAGCAAGGATATCAATTACCAGCTAACGGCGGCGATAGCCCATGTTTTATGGGATTTAATGATTTCTCTTGTTTTGAAAAAGCTCTTGTGACGCTAACAATAAAGAACTCCATAAATCATCCAAATGAATTGTGTTCCAGCAAAGGCAATTTTTAGCCTTTTGCCGGGTGTCTCCCGGTCCTGATAATTAATATTTCATGAACGGTTGTGAACGGGTTTGTGCTAATAAAGGTGCCATTGCTAAAAAGTGGCTCTCTTGCCATGGGTCCCATGCTCACTGAACTCCCACGGAGTGTCTGAGCTGTGGCTGAGTGCTGTCCTCTCCTCTGGAATCTCATCAGGTGACTGGAAGTGAACGTAGTGAGTGAATGAACTGTGTGGGGAAGGGACACCTTCCCTGGCACTGGGAACAGTGAAACTCCACTGAACAGGCTGCTCCAGCCACTTAGGCTGAAAGCAGGAGGTAATCATCACTTAGGCCTTCTGATTACATGCTTTGATTAAAAGACAAGCAAATGAAGTTCTTTTTTTTTTTATTTTTTTTTTTTTTTTAATTTTTTTTTTTTTTTAATCAGATTTTTAAACCCTCTTAAAAACAAACAGGAGCGGTGGAGTTCAAATCTTCAGCAGAGCAGAGCAGTGTTCCTGCAGTGCTGTGAGGAAAGCTCCTCTTTCATGTTGTCCTTTTCTGTTGCTTTATTTCCACCTCCTTCTGCTTTCATGAACACATCTTTTTTTCAGCCGTTATTTACAGCCAAGCTGTAATGAAAGGGCTGGAAGAAAATAAGGGTGATCTCCTTATGAAGGGAAATGTGCTCTGAGGAAAGGACTCAAGTTTGGATGTTTTAACAGAATTCTCAAGCCACTGGGTTTTTATTGTCTTTCCACTGTCTTTAGTGTGTTCTGCAACTGGTAATGCAAAAATATCTGTAGTTATGAATATCACCCTTATAGATCTCTCTGTGTTCAGTTAGAGACCCATTTAATGCTGCCCATAAATCCTTCACTGTGCAAAAACATTAATCAGAGGTTGAACAGTTGCTGGTTTGGCTCAGCACACGTTTGGGTCAGTAGTTGCTGAACATAGTATCATTATATAGATATGCTGAGTCTGCCAGAAATTGTTTCCATGGTTTTATTTTGTTCAGTCTGGTAAGAATGAACTTCTTGTGGCTGCTGAGTAGGCATTTGAGTGAAGTTAATGGAACCAAATCTGAGAAGTTATTTCATTAAATATATGTAGATTTTAGTGCTTTCTCTGAGCCCTTCTGAATGGAGTGTTTCATTACCATGAAATAGTTCAGTGATGCTGAGTTCAATCTTACTCTCCTGTTCAAGCAAAAGTGTTCATAGCCTTCATGAATCTATACATAAAGCTGTTTTCAATAAGAATTTCTGACTGTGCAATTGGGTGATTTAGATGGCAACTTTGATGCCAGTGTTTCTTATTTAAAGTTAATTGGTCAGGGTTAAAAAGTTTGCTGTTTATCTCCATAAGCCTGAAAGGGTCAAGGAGTGTTTCCTGTGGTGTCATTGGTAAAGTCCCTGTCATTCCCTCTTTGCCAAGGAACAGCCACTCAATGAGAACAGACTTGCATTTGAGCTTTTAAAATGTCTTTCCTCTGAGCATCAGGAGCATTTAGAGAAGTGAATTGGTGACTCACTAGACGGGTTGTCTGCATCCCTTGTTACTGCTCATTATCGTTTGTATGTGTGTGCATTTGAGCATAATCTGGTTCTGGAATTGACAGGTCATTGCTTGAGTAAGTTCTTTGTTTATTCTCCTGTTTGCTTTTCTATTTGAACGTGCTTGTCCCCATACACTGTAATAATGATAATTCCTTAAGCAACAGTGGGTTGCAAGCAAATGCTGGAGTTCATGGGTCAGCAGTGACTCGTGACTGTTGGATCCTACTGCTGATCAAGGTGTATGGCAAATTACTTCAACCATAATTTCTGGTAGAGGTGCCATACACTTCCTCTTCAGTTCTTGTTGTTAAATTAGCCTTGGGTTGTTTTGTTGTTTTTTTTGGGTTTTTTTTTTCAGATGATAAACAATATTTACAGAACTTTTGTACTTTAAGCCATAGGATGAGAGGCTGTAATTTCACAATGGAAAACCAGAGATAGTCTTTCAAAGAAATTAATTTATTGTAACCAAGTCCTTGAAGTTACTAATGGTACAGTTTGATCCCACTCCAATTTTTGTTGAAATCTCATAGTGCGTTTCAGCAGTGAGGAGCTACCAATATCCTGATTATTTCTGATGGAAAGCACCTGAAATGGGAGTAATCTGAGCTTGTGCAGTGCTTCAGTAGTCAATGTAAGCAGTGGACCTGTGGCCTTTGTTGCTCTGTTCCAGGCAGTAGCCACCAGATGGGTATGCAACTTCTAGAAAAGTTGCAAAAGCTTTTGGGGAACAAGAATTAATGTTTAAAGAAATAAAATGTTTGATACCTGGCAGAAGTAAGCTTCACTGGAAGAAACAGAGGTGTGCATAACAATGTTTACCTACTTTTGGTAGTGGTTTTATGAGATCCATAAGTGGATAGGATGTCAAATGCTCATTTAGTGCTGTGGAGATGCTGGTCCACCAGCCTGGCCTCAGCCAAAGGCCTCCAGGTGATGATCCCTCCACTCTGTGGAGCAGTGGGACACTCTGGGGCACCTGCCCAGTCAGACCCCTTCAGTCTGGGTATCTTTCTGCCTGTGGGATCCACACTGTGGTGCCCATTCCACCTGCAAGCACAGCAGGTGCAGAGCACCCAAGTGGGATTTGTGGTTGGATTCTTTTACTTCTACAGTCCCACAATCCTATCAGGGTCAGCAGGATGAGCTCAGAAAAGTACTCTGAAGTTGTGACCATACCATGTGGTGTTCATGTTGGTTTAGAAACTCCAAAACTGATGAAAATGGCTTTCCTAGAGATTTATGTCTGCTAGAGTCAAACCCTTCCACAGTTAAAACACTGATGAGTGCTTTCTCTCTTTCTCATGCCCAGTAATGTGTTGCAGTTGTTCTTTTATTTTTTTGTTTCTTTTAAGAGAAGTTGACTGAAGCATTCAGAGTCTTGCAGAGCTCCCCATACCTGTTCTGTCACTACTGGCAGCAAATTTGCATTTTCCTCAGAGAGTCTGGAGTGAATCACCAGCTGTTTAAGAATGTGTAGAAGTGCACACAAAGCCTGGCTGTGTACATCTTGCTGACTCAGAAAACCAGGTTAAAACTTCAGGCTTGCATAGGACATGCATTTTCTCATGTAACAAGTGGGAAAACGGTCTCACTCATACCAAAACTTCTCAGTGTGCAGGGTAAGAGTTTTCTGCTGCTGACAGCTGGAGAGATTTCTCCTGGGTTCCATGGATTGGTGGTCCAAGTTTTAGTTCAACATCTGCCAGTGGAGGTCCATGTGGGGAAGAGGAGTAATTGCCAGAAATCTGCTGTATATCCAGTTAAGCCTATAGCTTTGCATAAATAGGATTAAAGTTTCACAAGAGACCAATTTTAGTTGTGGAGAAGACCAGCTTGTTTTGATACCAGATGTGAGGTTGAGTTCTGCAGCTTTCTAGGAAACAGCAATACCTGTGCATGAGTCTTGTGGGCTGCAGAACTTTTTGCAAAGCCAGGAAGAAGAAAAAAATTATTTGAAGCCTTTCTAGATTTTTAAGCATGTGTCTAGCTCAAGGTATATTTCCAAAATGAAATTTTTTAGGTTTATCAACGTGAACAGTTTGTGGTTTGGGGGAAGTTTTCAGATATATTTTCTCAGTGGAGGAAGGGGCTGGTCCGCTCACCACACAGCAGGAAGAGGAGGATGGGAAAGATGAGGGGACTGAAAATAGTGAGAATGAAGCTAGAAAGGAGAGGTGCAGGAAAAGATGATATATTGAATTTTGTAATGATAAATTGCTGCTAATTGAGCATAATAGTAGGAACTGGTCAGCTATATTGTTAATCAGCTTACTAGCTTCATATACAATACAGAGGGAAGAGACACTGGGAAAGAAAGCATTTCCATCTTTGAATTCCAGTAAAATATTATAAACCCAACTATGTTTTCCAGAGCCTTAGTAACAGAACGGCAATTAGCATAAAATTTCCAAGGACTGGGATAAATAAATACCAGATGTGCTTATTTATTTATTTAGGATTTGATCCATTTCCTATCAAGAGGAACTTTATTATTCACAGGAAGGAAAAGAGGGAGAGTGATTTGTTCCTCTGAAGTGGATGGGAAACTTCCCATCCCAATTGCCATAAAACAGCACAGGGGGTTTCTGAATTTTGAAATATAGATTAGACATAGAAATTTTGATAATGTTTTGTAGAGTTATTTTCCAGCACTCAGTATGGTGGAATTCTTAAGGAAGTAGGGATGTACTTAGAGGTATTTATTTTTTACTCCTGCCTTTTATTTTACTCGACAACTATTCAGAATTGTCTTATGTGTTATTTTTGAGAAAGCATCACCTCTGGCTGAGGCATATTTGAATTTATTAGAAAAAAAACCAACCCAAACTCCTGAACTCAAAAAATTTGGACAGGTGCCAATTGAACATATTTATTGGGCAATTAAAATTAAAAGCAGATGAAGGTTTACTGAAAGACATAGCCAGGTAGCAATTTATATTGCAGTAAAATCAAAATTAGATGTTACTAAATTATAGATGAGCTGAGTTCTGAAGTTTTATTAATTATTGTTTGTATTCCTTGCACAACCAGGAAGTTCAGCCAAAATCAACACCTTCTTATGCAAGACAATGCACAAAAAGGTGATGAAAATACAAATACTTCTTGTGTTTCAAGGAATTTAGGCTTCATTCTGAGTTCTTATCACATGATTTACCTCAGCTGCAGTGAGTCTGGGTGTTCACAACATGGGAAAGCACCATAAATTGTGGGAGAACTGGAGTATTGTGTGGAAGTAGAGTGGTCAGAAAGATAAATTCAGTGTGCTCAGGGAAATAAACATATGGTGAGACTTCTAAAAGGAAAAACATCAAACATTTGAGAACTTTTCTCATCTTTGGTAGGCCCAGTTAAAGCATAAGTAATTATATACATATATACATACATATATATATATATATATACACATATATATATATATATATGTACATGCACTATTCTTTATGGTAATGCAAAAACACAACAGAAATAATGTGTGGTCTGGTTCAGATTTCAGTGTGAATATGTGGAGATTGCATCACTTTTTGGAGTTAATATGTGCAACAAAAGATGCAGCAAGTGTGTGTGAAGAAATAGCATTTCATTTATTCACACTGTGACTTTGAAAATTTTTGTGTTTTTAATGAATTAATGGGAAATGCATGGTTGATGATACTTTATTTGCTTAGTCTCAAAAAATTCCAAATATAAACACTTAAATTGACTTTTAGCCTGTTTGGCACATTTTAGCCTATGCAGAGACAAATACCATTTGGCAAGTGAAGGCCTTAGCACAGGCTGACCAATATTGAACTACAGCCATTACTTTAAAGAGGCCATTAAAGAAAAAGAGATTTTCTGTTGTTTTAGAACATATGCTGCAACTAACATTTAAGAGCAGAGCAATTTTTAGAGTATGCATACCCTTCTGATTTAATTTCTGTTTGTTCACATCCATCATTTTGCACTCTTGCAACTCTTGATGTTTTTGAAGCTTGTTGCTGACACCAAGCTTGACTCTTTGTATATTTTAGTAAGTTTGCTAGAATAATGAGGAGCGGGATCACTACCAAAACATAAATTTCAAAATGTTTGGAACTTTAATGATGGAGAAGACCTTAAAGGGTGCCACAGCTTTCCTTTTTGACTGTTTTGCAACCTTTTTCATCGCCATCATTCTCATTTCCATTTTTTCGTTTGTACTTTTTTTTCTTCCCTATTTTTCCTTTTTTTCCCCCTTGCCCATACCCATTTCACCAGAGGGATGCAGAGGCTTTGCTTTCCCTGCTTTCCACCCAGTTGCTGGGGCTGAGCTGCAGCAATGGTGCTGTGCCAGATTTCTGCAGCAGCCCCACATCTCAGGCTTCAGCCTCTCCATGTCCACAAGGAGGAAACTCTGGGAGCACTTTCACTCTCATTCCTTTGCTTGGCACTTGCATTAAAATGAATTCCAGCACTCAATCTATTTTGTTTTCCCATCCATAAATTGAACTACTACCCTGAGATGCTGTGAGGATTAATGAATGCTTGGAAAGCTCACTGCAGATGGAAAAAATACAGCGCTGCCTCTTCAAATCATTATGTATAACACTGCATAGTTCAAAAGTTGGGTGAAATTGTAAAAAGGCTCTGGCAGATGAAGCAAGAAAACATTAAACCTCCTATTAATGGGGGAGCCACAGGTCTGTCTTCATTTGGCATCTCTTCGTGGTTCAGACACCAGCAGGGCAAGGAATGATCCCCTCTGCTGAGCCAGCCCCTTTGGAATGATCTTTGAAAATGAGGAGAGTTCCACATGGGGAGATTGTGTTGGACCCTGATGGATGCTGTTCAGCTCTAGAGAAGCAGTAGCATTTAATTTATGTTTCTTCCAAAATAAAAAAGCACCCTTATGTATGTGGGTCTGGCCATTCATAAAATGACTTTCTTAAACAAAATAATTTTATTCTAAGGTTATATTTGTGAAAACAGCCAGCATTTGTGATGAGTTAGAACCCAGTTAGATTTTTAAAAAAGTATTTAAAATTTCATTTTCTCCTTAGATATGAAAACTTTTCCTTGAGAATTATAACTTCCTTGGTAAAAATTTGTATGGATAATTTTTCTACATTTTAAAAATAGCTCTGAATAATTAGAAAAATGTAATGAATATTGTGATGCAACTTTAACTACCATAGAACTATGATGATATCTGTGATGCCAACTATTGCACCTCTTCTCTATATTTTCTGTAGGTCAGAAATTCAGAGAAATACACTGGCTTACTTTCAAAGAGAGTAAAAATTCTAGCAGAACTAAAAAAATATGTAAACACCAAGATGTGTGATTCTAAGCACAAAAAGTTGTGCTTGGTGTTAGTGCAGCAAGCTACTTGACATTGGGCTGATTATATACTCCAGCTGCTGTCTCACTTTAATTCAGAAAATATTTGATATTTCAAATTTCAAGCTGGTTCTTAATCAAGTGGCTTGTGTTTGGTTTAGCGATGTCACATGATGCTACCATAGTGAGCACTGTTGTGCTTTCAGAGCTGTTTCTCTGAATACAATATCACTGCTCACCTAAAGCTAGGTATGAAAAGAAATAATTTTACAGATCATCAAAGCCAGTCTTTCCTAATTCTGAGTTTCAACAATCAGATTCCAAACTGAAATGCAGAGGAAAACCTGGAGAGCCTCATTGGTTCAGCACCAGAGGGAGCCGCTTGCCCAGCTCTTGGCCATGTCAAGCTCAAAGGAAACAATCGATAAAATGGGAAAAAAGAAAAAAGGTAACTTGTTAACTCTGCCCAGGCATGAAAAATAACATTTGGAAGTTGAAATTATGTTTGGTGATCTTTCTGCCAAATCTGACATTTGTTTTTTACACTGAGTACTCCTAATTTATTACATTCAAATTGTAAACTATCCAATTTTTTTCCTAGGCTGTTGTCAGAAAAATATTCTGTGGCTCATGGATA
The DNA here is from genome assembly GCA_025920805.1 of Petroica traversi. Taxonomy (NCBI): domain Eukaryota; kingdom Metazoa; phylum Chordata; class Aves; order Passeriformes; family Petroicidae; genus Petroica; species Petroica traversi. The sequence goes on from JAHLSL010000060.1 coordinate 4,774,686, forward strand.
GGATATTATAAAAATAAATTATGATTGTCAATGACAACTCTAACTTTGGATCTCTCTTTGCTATAATAATGTAAATACAATGTTTGCATACGTGACCCTTCCATTTGTATTCTTAGCTGCTGTAGTGTGATACCTGGCAGGAATACTGATCATGCTAATTATCCTTTGCTCAACTACCATCCCCCCCTTTTTTTTCCCTCTTAGTAATCCCCTACTTTATATGGCATTAATGTGTATTCTCCTAGAATACTGAGAACTGAAATTTGATATGACGACTCTGGTCCTCATTTGTAAAGTAGAATTATTTAAGTATTTGTGTGCCACTGAAATTCATTGGTTGTAAAGTGCAGGGCTGACATGTGCAAGATGCTGTTTTACCCAGAGTAGAAAACCTCAGAGAGTACCCTCCCCTCCAAACCACTTCCCAGGAGCTGATGCAAAGTGTGTGTAATCTATGTGGAAGTACAAGGGAGGAGGGAAGGGCAATGTTGCCCTTCAGACAAAAGATAACTTGAATATTTCCTTAACTGGGACTTGTCCAGGGTCGTGAAAGCAGCCTCTGGCAGAGCGAGAAATTGAACCTGAGTCTCTCAAATCCTAACCCAGCACCTTGTCCATAAGATGTTCCTTCTCTTATCCTTACCACCGTAAAACATGACCTCTGTGCACTGAACATGATACTTTTAAAGCTCCATTTGTAGGTTACTACCCCAGTAGTAAAATTCCCTTATTTACAGGCGTGCACACACAGGCAGACACACACGCACGCAAATCCCTTCCTTTGACAGGGGATTTGCTGATAAGGCAGGATAATAGCACTAAAATCAATTCATGTGCAGCTTCAAAGTTATTAAGCTGTAGCAATTTAAGTGTATTCAATCTGTCTGCTTAAGAGATTGCCAAGGCAGGTGCCTACTCACAGAGGATGTATGTAGGGAGTAGGTGTATGTATACACATACATACATGAATTTTTAGGATGTATATATAAACATGTATATACAAATAGTAATTTCAAATTCCAAATTGGGAGCTGAGTTTAGCTGAGGTGTTGTTGGAAGTGGAGCAGTTGAGAAATTTCAGTCTCATGGAATGGTCTGGCTTTCTTTTCTTGATAAAAGAAATAAGAAAAGTCTAATTTATGAGCTGCTATGGCTTGAGTGAGTGGACATGTTTCTCAATTTCACATTTGGATTAAATTAATAAAATTCTTCTGCAGTTCAATATTTTAGAAGTTCTGCTGCCAGATATAAATAGCAAATTAAATTAGTTTTCGAATTCCTTCTTTGAGAAGATACAGAACAAAAGTTTGTTTCAACTTTGCATTTCCCCTGTTTTACATCCTGAAATTTCTCCCCTATTACACCTTGGAAAATAAGTATGATTATTAATTAGTTTAACTTGCAAATCAGGAATAAGGCAGCACTCTGGTCTTATAATAATGCACAGTGTGAGATCCCTTCCTGGCTGGAACAGGGTCAGGAAATGCAGGTGACAAGAGGTATTTGGGTCTCAGTGACATCGACATCTTGAACTCAGGGATTGAAGTCCTGAAATGAACTCACATAGAAAAACTTGGCCAGAGCAACAAACTGACCTTAGGCACTAGTTAATTCACCCAGCTGGTTCCTTTCCTTTCCAAGGTCTCCTGGAAAGTTGTTTGTGTGTCAATATAACTGGAGCCATGCTCCTGGATAGCAGCCTTAGGATCAGTAATGAATTAATTGCAGATTTCACTACCTTTTCAATCTTAATGAATTTCAAGAGCTAAAGTCTTTCCACTTAGAAATAAAAGAAAGATGTACCCCTTGAAACTCTTTAAAAAAGAAAAATAAAAAAGAACCATAACCTTAAAGTTGCAAATTTTGATGTTGGGTCTTTCAAACATACTTTTTCGCTCTGTTTTCAAGTCCAGTCCTAAAAGCTTGTTGGAAATGGACTAAGCAAAGCAAAACAATTGAGAGACACTCCTTAGTGTGTTCTTAATGTGATTGATTTCACGTTTTTGGTCTTTGATTCAGTCTTTGCTTTCTTTTAGTTTCAAAGGCCAAACACAAATAAACAATTCATTATGATTTAGCAGGTTGCCCGAAGGGCATTTGGATTGGAAGTACCAATAAAAAGTCCTCAGTTTTGTGTCAGGTCGAGTACAGTGTTCTTAAAGCACCATTTGAAACTGTCATGCACATGGCACTTTCTCAAAGGCTTTTGCAAATATGTTTTCTAAGTGAGGCTATTTATCCAAGAACCTTCTCCCAGCCAAGCTTTCAAAAAGCAGGAGCTGTTGTTTGCGTCTCAGAGGAAATTATTTATTACTAAGACAAAATGACTCTGCACTAACGTGCTTCCCAGTGCAGGGTGATGTATTAAAATCTGGAGAATTTGGAAAAAATTACGGTGGAATAACAGGGCAGCAGAATGGTACTTGAAATGCAATCAGTGTAATTGTACATTGACTCGCCTTGGTGGAAGGGCTTGATACTGAGGCAGAGTCTGGTTTGTGGGGTGTCTGGGGAGGGATCTTTGGTGAGGTTATGGCTCATTCCTTGGGGGCTCACCCTAATTTAAACAGGACTGGGAATCATCTGTTACAGCTACAGCCCAAGCCAGACAGGGTGATTCGGCTTAGCCCAAAGTCCATTGAAACACTGAAATCCATAGAAAATTTCCCACTGGTGTCAGTGGTCTTTGGATCACTTTGCAGCAGTTCTGGCAGTGTTACATTCCCATTAAATCATGACCTAATAATGAAAAACTCTGCATCCCTGTGTGCAGTGCTTCTGTGAAGAAACTTTCCCATTGCTTGTCTTTAAAAGGATCTCAAGGACAATGAACTTCTCTGTTATTCATCCAGATGTGTGGAGTTTCTTACCCAGAGCACACTTGTGGAGCTCACACCTCCAGCTCTCCAGGGGCAAAGTGCACACAAAGAGGTCAGGTTTTGTACCCAAGTCCTGTGATATCAATGAGTACAGGTGACCACGTGGCAGCTGAGGCATTCTGCTTAAACAAAAGACACATTCAGAATTTGCCACACACAGAGGTCATCAAATCAAAGTTTCAGGCTAGATTTTTTATTTTTTATTTTTTTAAGGCTGGATGATTTTATGGCCGTTATTAATATTTGTAGCTCCAGTATGCAAACCAAGATAAGAATAATCAAATCTCATGCTTCAGGGCATAAGCTAATCACCTGCTGGGTTTGGCATAATTGGTTTAGTGCATTATAGTTGGAAGGGAGGTTCACTTTCTCTGAAACTTAGCCACCCTCAGTGAAAGCATTTAAAAGGCCAGAGTTTCCTGATCCCCTTTGACAGCTCCTTTGTCTGTACAATGATGTGTAACCAGCATCAGTGAGCATTAATATTAGAACCTTATTTTTTACTTCATGATTTAAAGCTGTTAGTAAGAGTTATTGCAGCTCATGTGACAGTCTACATATGTATTTAAGGGTTCCTTGACACTTTTTGCTGGTGGAAAAGATGCCAAATGATGTAAGAAACAGACTTGCTGATAAATTTCTGAACAATGTGTGCAGACGCAGACACACATGCATTAATTCATGTGTTAAATTGTAAAATAATCAATTTATCTATCTGCCCTGGTATCTGGACAGAGATAATTGGTGTGCTACTTATGAATAACTCGGAAATGTTTACAATGCTGTGCAGGCCTCAAATTAGACAAGTAATAAGTTATAATAACTATTTGATTAACTCCTTGGCAGTAGAAGTTGGATTTACCTGACATGGAGCCTGTTTCTGGCGCTGGATTCACCAGAAACCACCTGCTTGAAAGGATTAATTCTGTAATCGAATCTCTGCTGATGTTAGTGAATGTGTTTTGTTATCTGGCATGTGGGTATGGAGCAGGGAAGCGTAAACATTTTTGCCTTCCAGTCCCCTCAATGGAAGCAGTCCATGTCTGCAGCCTGTGCTCTCTAGTGAACAAGGACCAAGTTAGGAGTGGTGCCTTGTTAAAGAATAAAATAGAGTCTCATGCCCTTTAGCAAAATCAAATATAAACCAACAGGCAACAAGATATCCTAACCAGAGTTCTCTAATATGCTCAAACCCCCCTGTAACTGATAAGATTCAATTCCATTGATTTTTGAGTAATTTCTGTTGATCTCTATTTGTTTTTTTATTGTTAAATTAGATTTGGGGTTTCCCAGGCAGTGCAATATGTTCTTTGAAGGCTGTTTGCCCTGCAGCTCCACCAGTACATTGGATGACAAAATTTTACTGGGCTGCTTTATGCTCTAACACTTTGATGGGCAGCAGCCTTGGCTGCTGTTAACACTTCACTTTAGCTGGACTTCCTCTTGTAGGAATTTATGAGCATCACCCAAGTTTTTACCACTACAAATGAGTTTCAACTAAAAATAGGGCGCTGTTTTTCTCCCAGGTTTCAGGATTAAGTGTAAGTGACTAAAATTTAATGTAGCTCTACAGTTTATCCTAGAGATCAGGAGAGAGGCAACAAATGACGCAGGAGTACTGAACCTTCTGAAAGCCTGGTGCAAGGCACCTCCCTGAAAGCCTCAGGCAGCCCTGTGTGTACATGTGCATGCACAGAGGAGGATTTTTTAAAGCTGGGGAGCAGAAAGGCACAAAATTGTGTTGGCATTTCCCACTGTCCTTGCAGGGCAAGGGGGTCAGGGGGTAATCGTAGATCTGGAACTCCTTTAGTACCTCAGCTGGACCTGCAGTAAATCAATACCTATCACTGGAGGGAGATTTGAGCTCAAAAAAAGCACAGGAGTAACGTTAAAACTCGCGCTGCAGTTTTTATTCCTTTTGCATACAAGTCAAGGTGCTGGCTGATACATGAATAGGAAAGGAAATATTACTCTCTTAAGAAAGCAACGACAAAAGCACAAGCAAGTTCATGATCTGTGTGAAGTCCTCACATGCAGGTCTGCAGGAAAACCTATAACTGCTGAAGTGTATGCAGCAGGGTTTTTTTTTTTTCCAGATGAGCACTTTTAATATAACATTTTCATAATTTCCACCCAGTGGTAATCATTTTATTGCTTTTCTTTATCTGTACCTATTACTGTTCATAGAGTAGCTGCTCAGTTCTGATAACTCAGTGGAAATGCATTCCAAGTGTAACTCAAGATTTGCAGAATTTCATAAAATTCTCTGAATTTCCACTTCAAAGTACACTGGAACAGTTTACTATGGCTCCTAATTGACATTTTTAGGTTCAATATTTTGATCTGAAGGCACTTATTTCATTTCCTGGTGATTTATATTTCTTTTCTGAAAGAAATTCAGGTTTTCAAAGTTATCGGCCCATAATTAAGATTTTACAATGAGCTAGCCCATCACTGTAGTGGCAAAATATTAGCCCATGGGATTACAGAGATCAGCACTGGATGAAATAATCAGCCTTGCAGAGCCAGACCCAACTGCACAGGCAAGATTTTGCTCAGAATTTCAATATGAGAAGTTGTTACCAGATCACACATAAATAACTCTTGAAAGGGAAACCTACCCAGGCAGAAATGCGTTTATCTGTAGGCGTGCTTGCACTGGTTCTTTTCCAAATTTTGTCTTTATTAAGTCAATCAATACTTTAAACAGGACCTTTAGTTTCAAGACTGAGGCTTGTTTTTTACCCTCTTGAGGTGCAGCAGTCACTAAAAAAGGTATCAGAAATGTGTGATAAACACGATTCCCACTGGTCACCACTGATACATTCAGGCCCTGCCTTGTGTTGAAATGAATTTTTTGTGTATGTCTTCAGAAGCCAAACACTTTAAAAGTAAAGCCCAAATTATAAAAATAAGCCTCTACTTGAGCCTACAGCAGGCCGTTAATGATTGTAATGGTAGAGTTTCTTTCCAATAAACCTCAGAATAAAGCGTTTTCCTGAGCTGGCTGTTCTCAGAACGTCTTTTTATGAAGCCTTTTGGTCTCAGCTCAGGAGCTCTCTGTTGCCTTAGAGATACTCTTGTATATTGTGTGCATGAAATAAACCCAACAGAACTGCCCAGGGATTCTGCCACAGTCAGTAAAATAACACTCAGGTCCCACCACAAATGGCTCCAGCTCCTGATGCTTTGCCAGGCTGGTTTTGACAGCCTACATTGAAGATAAATGGAGGCATTTATTGTAAGCTTTGAAGAAATTAAGGAATTAAGTATTTATTGTGATCCAAAGGTGAAATGATGGAGATTTCTGGTCTATGGATTTTTCATGTTTTTCCCCCCAGGTTACATTTGCTTTGATTGGGTGGTAGAAGTTATTTTGTATTTTTCTGTATTTTGTTACCTTGGATATAAAGTTTTCATAGTTTCATGCAGTCATAGAAATCCCTAAAGAATAAAGACATAAATCTCTATTTGATACTGCCATGATGAGGGAAATAATTTGTCATTTTCCTTAATTTTGTTTGTTTCCGCTAAAACTACTTTTAAGGAAAAAACAGCCCTGTAATTTGTGAATAAAACCCCTTCACATTCTCTATCTGTGCAGCTTCACTGTTTCTAATGGCACTGCACGAATACACACAAAAGCCAAAGCTGTCATGCTTATTTCAGCAGTACTTTGGTACTTTTTCAGACTATCAGACATGATTGTGTATTTTTATTGCCATGGTTTGAGGACCGACGCTCACATTAATTTCCACCTTTCACCCTTAAAATCTGAAAGTGCTCTTGCAGCAGAGCACAGATGTTCTCACATTCACATTTTTTAGGTGTAAAAGCTGAGACAGAAGGAGACATAGAAGCTGCTGAGAGTCCCAGAGAGGATATTACCAAGTGTCCCAAAGAACATATCTACCTACAAGGATGCATTAAATATGACATTAACTCCTCAACCCACACTGACTTCACTGCAAGTCAGCTTCAGCCCAAACTTTGCCTTTTCAATAAATTAAAAGTGAAGCTGGGAAAAATACATGTTGAAGGTTTTGACTTTTGCATTTACACAGAGTTCCTTCACAAAGTGTGAGCAGATGAAATTTGCTCGAAAGAGAAATATAAATATTCTTTACTCCTTGCAGGTTTTTCTTTAGGGTTATCCCAAGAGATAATGATTTGTGTAAGAATTCTATGACCATATCATCACTAATAATTTAAGTATTTAAAAAATTTATAAAAAATCTTCCATTGATCAAATATGGAAGAAAGATTGTTGGTTTTTTTTTTAAGCCAGCTATTGAAAAAGTGTCAAGCCTTCCAATAAAATTGCAATAGGGCATGATTCTGTGAAATGTCAAGTATCCTCAGTCCTTGTATTTTTGGGAAATAGAAAGATTTTTACTATTTTATGGAAGGCTCTGTTTTGTTTTTAAGGAACTGTTACAGCTGTCTATCGGATTCATTACTTATAAATATTTAAGGACTGTTTCAACGTAGGCATGTGATTCAATGGAAGCCTTTCACACATAATTAGTCAAGTTGTAGTCCAGGTTGGATAAGTGCTACAGAAGTGTCTAAATATTTAACAGCCAAAGCCAATCTGATGCTAATGTAAGCAGCTGCTGAAGTTCTTCCAGGAGGAATCTGCTCTTTGTTTCTCTACGGTCTAGCATGTTTTTCTGGCTCTTTCATGCTTTTGAGTAAACAGAGTATACGAGAATCTGAGTCTCCAAGTGCACATGTATAATTTAATTTCTACAAGAAATTTCACTCCTCCTAGCTCAAAGTTAAACGTATGCATGTATGCAGAATCAAAATTTTGGATTACACTCAGAAAGTGTAAATAAGTAGGAATTTGGCTTAGGAATGAGTCTTAATCTATCCCCTTTATTTGACCTCACATATATTTTGATGCACAGAGATATTTTACACTTAAAACAGCTTTGTACTGCAAGTATCCAGCTCCTCTATTATTTCTGACAGACTTTCTTACAGAAGCTGCAGAGAATCTCCTGTTGTGGGTGCAACTATGTGTTGCTATTTAAATAAGTAATTAGAAATTGGAATAAAAATGGAGACATATATATATAATATACAAGCTTCTATCCCCCATGCATACACTACATACATTCTCTGTTGATTTCTGAGGAGAATTAGGCCTCTAACTCTTCCCACACATCAATATGGAACTAACATGTCAGAGTTTTATTCAGTGTACCATGCTTCCCAAAGCAGCCCATTAACTTGAATGCAGGTTGCATTGGAGTTTCTTATCCTATGAAAGTGGTAATAACTGTTAAAAATGTGGTTGGGCCTAGGAAAAACTTTTCCAAAGATAAACCCACAAAAATCTAGCTCGTCTTGTGGAGCTGACCCTCTTGGTGTGATCCTACAAGCCATCTCAGTTGACCCACCAACTCTTCCTCTGCTTCAAAGTGAATTTCTAGGCTGATAAATCTGTGCTAGTAACCTGTACAGATATGAACTTTGTCCCCACAGAGATGTGATTTTAATCTATCATTGAGAAGGTATTTGTAGCCAGGTTTTTGTGCAGTATGTTATTGATGGTGCCTCTTGCTTTGTGCTTGGGATGTCAAGTGAGTGAGGCAAACTCTACAGAATTTCAATGGACTGGCTCAGACCTGACTGAGACAGCAAATGAACTGCACAGTGTGTTGTGTTTTCATATATTTTGCAAATGCTTCAGAGAAAAATAGATCCCCACAGATACCGAGACATGTATATGATTCAGTCTGAAATACGGACACACTTCCAAAACTGCAATGAAGGGCTGTCCTTTTCTTTTGGAGATGTCAGGCTCCTGGAAACGTGTCAGCTGTGGTGATCTGGCATCAGTGACACTGTGGCTGCTTCCAGACTTCTCATATTTGGGTAGCAGGATTGAAATTTTAACACAGTGTGCTCTGTACAAATGACAGTACTTTGGGCAGAACATGACAGATTTTAGCAAACAGATTAAAGGAAAGTTGAAGTGACTTTCTGCTCTTCTTGATTATCTTTGTGCCTGTGGTCTTGTCCTGTCGCAACCCGTATGGAAATACATTGCATATCATAATCTCTGGTGCAAAAATGAAAAGCATGAAAACGAGTGGAGACGCTTCTTTTCATCACAGGGAAATTGCTGAATGTTACTCTGGTGGTCATGGTCTAATCACTTTGTACTCTGCCTTATCAGTAGTGTTGAGCAGGGATGGAAATTGTGGTTCAGTTTAAACAGCATTAGTTTCACAAAGCTGACTGAGCAAAGCCATCCTGTGTGCCTGGCTTGGAAAACTGAACTTCCCAATTAATGACTCAGTTTGCACGTGGGATCAGAAACCCATTTAAACATAAGAAATTCAGAGTTACTTTGTTTATCCCTCTGCCTGTGTGGTAAAAGTGCTTAAATTTCAGGTGGGATTGGTGAGGAACTTGCACTCGGGGCTGGCTGTAGAGGCACCACTTATATAATCTGGCACTGCAGTTTTTATTTTTCTTATCCACACATTAAAATGAGTTTTTATTGATACTGTGCTTGTTGGAGACCTCCTGCAGGGGTCCAGCACAAGAGGATAAATCAAGGCTGATGTATCTGTATCTTTCATTGGAAGGCTTTATTCCATAGGAGCAGTCTGATTATCCTATTTTTGTCACCCAGGAACTGAAAATTCCAAGAATCCTTGCTCTTTTAGTCAGCGAGTCCCCAGGGAGCTGCAAATGATCCCTCACAGTAATGTCCAAGACATCCTCACCACTAGTTGGTGTTATAAAGAGCCCACGAGGCACAGTGAGGATTATGTCCCATGTGCAGATGCAACACAAATGTCACCCCATTGTTGTGTATAATCAAGAGTGGGACAGAGGAATTTAATATCAGTTCAAAACCCCATAATCTCTGTACAACTGCAGGGAAGCCAACCACTTACCAGTTGTGGATATCACTGTAGTGGAAAATGACCAGGCACAACCAGATCATTTCCTTATAACCCCAAGCACTTATTAATTTTAACACTATCATTCATTATTTACCCTCTTTGTATTTAATCTCTGACCTAAACTGCTTTATAATCAGGAAGCAGTTTTTACCTATCTAATCCCAGCTGATATTTCAGAATCTCAATTTATAACATTTGGGTAATGTTTTTACTCATTACCAGTGTAGTTCTACAACTGTATTATAATTGTTAATGGCTAATTAAAGTAGATTAGGATTTTTCAACCTGAAAGATATTAAAATAACTCCTTAGTATGAAGATTAGAAACATATTATCTTTTCAGTCAACACTTAATTTGCCTCACTACCTGCTCATATTAATTTTGAGAAATTCCTTTGCTCAAAAAAAGACCCTAAAAAAAAGGAAAAAGTGAACTTCATCAGGTTTGATACCACAAAATATTTATAAAAGATTGCAGGTTGCACGTACTTTTGATAGCTGTGGTTTAGGTTCTGTTCCTTAACTGGAACAAATGTTTTTGCCAGTCCTCTGGAGAGGTTTGTGTTATGATGGATAAGGCATTGTGAATAATTAGACAATGTGACGCTGTAAATCCCAACCACAACAATGCATCTCTCCCATTAGTTGTTTCTCCTGCAAAGGGCAGTGCACAATGATGGAGCAGAGCCATTCATTTTAGATACATCCCACTTGCAAGTAATCTTTCATGTGAAAGGAAAACAAGACGTGTGATAGTTTACACGTCAATTAAACCATGCTAGGAATGAAAGAGCAGCTTCAGAAGCTGAAAAACAAAGTTTTTCAGATGGAGAATTAGCTCTTGGCTAGAGACTAATACCTGTGCAAAAATCAGCAGTGGCCTCATTATGAGCCTACCTTCCTTGGCTTCTGGCGTTTAACAATGAAAATGAACGGGAAGGACTTGTCTGGTAATTAGTGTGGGTTGGGACATCTGAACTGTCCCAGCAAGAGCATCTGAACTTTCCCAGTGCAATGAAAGAAAACTTCAAAGAAGTCATTATTCTTTCAGTTCAGTTGGCGGATTGGCTGATTGGGTTGGGGGTTTTTTAAAGGATTAGCTCCCTGCTGTGGCACATAAGTATTGAAATGCTGGAAATGCTGATTTTCAGAAAGACTGTTCAGAATGAAAGCTGCTTTTCCTTTCTATTAATCTTATTCCCATGTGTCACTAGAATGTAGAAGGTGGGGAAAACGGGGAGGAATCTGCATTATGGCAGGAGTGCACTTTGACCTGCTTGTGATATCACCTCCTTTGTTGGATTGTGGAGTTTTTCATGCTGGAATGTCAATCAGCTGTCTCAAATTCACGGGTCTTTAAAATAATTGAAATGGATGAAAACGCACCGATCAGGACAATATTCTGGAATGGAAGGATATATTCACAAGTAGAAAGTTCTTTACTTTTAGCTGCTGTGTCCAGTCTCTTTAAAGCCACTATTCTCTGCTTCTTGCCCAAAGAAATAATTTTCCATAAGCTTCTCCAGGTTTTTGCCTTTAGCCACAAGGACAGGCATGCTGCATTTTCCAGTGCTGGTAGCATGCCAATAAACTAATAACACAGTGTTCTTCTTAATGAGGTGGCAGTTTTCCTACCTCTGAAAATTAAGAATGTCAGTCTGCAGCAATTTGGCATGAGGTAGCTCTGCTCATATCACTCTCTTCCAGTAGCAGCAAGAACAAAGTGTGGTTATTATCCATAAAGCCAGATCGAACTCAAAGTTCCATATATAATATATCTCCAGCTCATCCCCTAATCAGCAGTTAACCTATAGAGGTGAAAAAGGCCTTCCCATAAGTATTTCTGCCCAATATCAGACAACCGGCAGACAGGAATGGGAAGGACCAGACAAGAAATAGAACATCAATCATCTCCCTGCTCAGCTTGTGGATATTTGAATAATATGCAAATTATTGTGTAAGCAAAATAAAAGAGATCGGGTTATGAAAGTTGAAAAATTAAATCAACCTTTACTTAGAAGAATTACTTCCACTTCTAAACTAACAAGACTCATAAAAAGCAGAATGCTGCAAGATTCAGTGCAACAGTGCCAATAATTTTACATGGACCTGGTGTCCTCTCCCTGACAAAAGCCCCCTTGAGTAAGGACAGTAAATGCTGTGGCAAGTGAAAAGAAAATACTTGTTATTTTAAAAAATGCATGTGGTCAGAGAAGAGACTGCAAGAAATGACAGCAGATCTATGCCTTGTGTATTTTCAGTCTTTCTGCTGACTCTTGTGGAAAAATAAGTATGTGCTATTCTTTACACAGTTAGCACTGCAGAGCCATCACATCCTTGGGAAGGGATGAGCTGATTTCTGACCTGGCTGTATTAATTAAGTCCCAAATGTAGACTCTTTATTGTAGATGATGACTCATGGACCATAAACAGCTCAACTTGATGTTCAGATCTCAGGCAGATTTTTAGTGGTAGAAAGGAGAAAATTTTGTAAGTCAACTAAATCTCATCAGGAGTCACAGCGATGAACATTGAACTCACTGACACCACTTACAGACTCATTTTTTTCATCATATAATTGCATTTTAACAGAATTTTGTTTTGGTCCTTGTCCTTGAAGTCCTCTTTGTCCATCTACAAAACAGATGTTTTTCAGTCCAAGGGTAGACCAGCTCAGCAAAATGAAGATATGAAGACTTCTGTAACTTACGTAAAAAAGATGGTACTTTTTAGTTCCTTTCTTACCTATCACAGCATAAAAATGGTACTTAGGTATTAAAGGAAAGGCAGAGAAACTTTGCATTCAACAGCTATATCCATCTTTTTCCTTGTGGATTTGTCTTTTCTTTCTTCTTCCCATGCTTACACCTCTTTTTCTTTTTCTGGCTGTTTAAAGAACTCCAAGTGGAGACCATGTTTTAAAGATGTGGGACTATTTCTGAGGACACTAGGAAATTATTGTATGATTTAAAATGTGCATTTACAGTTTTCTCCACTGATAATGTTTGACTGTCCTGTCCTGCTAAGGGCTTCTTTGATTTTAAAATATGGCACTGTTTTTCATCATTGAAATAATAAACCTTTATGTAATTTACTTACATATAATTTGTATTGTTTCGTCACAGGTTCCTAATTTTTGGAATGTAATAGTTCTCAGTGGATTCTGCCATGCAGCTCTGTACTGTGCCAAATATTCAGTATTGATTTTCATATTGACTTAAATGAATTGTGCCATTTGTGTAAAATGGATGGGAAAACACATTGAATATATAATTCTGAATGTTTTCATTCTTCAATCTGATATTAATAATTCAGAATATATTTAAGACACAATATGCATTTAAATCTCTGCCAGGAATTGAAAATATATTTACCACAGGCCCTTTTGACTGTGTTGGCTATGTGTTGGCTAATTCAGTATGATTTCTTATTTCTCTCTCTCTGTCATGTGTATTCTTTCCTTCTATCCCATCCAAAGTGCTGCTCAACCCCATGACTCATCAAACAAAATCACTCAAGGTCCCGGCTGATGAACTTGTGTAATCTCAAATGATTCCTGCTCTCTCTTGCTCTACCAAATACCTTCTGCTCTAGAAAAAGAAAAAAAAAAAGCCACTCTCTTTGCAGCAAACTTTTCTACATTGATGCAGCAAATCTCCAAGAGTTTGCAGCCCTCCTGTGAGGCAGATGGGAAATTTTGTGACAATTTCAGTTATATTTAAAGGTTTGGGATGAATTCAATATGACTGAAATGGTAATTCTTTGTTTTTATTTTCAGCTTATCTTGGATTGTGTTTTCAGTAGCTTTGTGTTTACAGTTCAGCTGTGTCAACTGCACTTTGTGTTTTCCTGCTTGCCTAACCTACTCCTCACTGATAAGAAACATGTTTCAAACTTATATTTTATTGCTTAAATGCAAGCTGAGCCTTACCCTAAAACCCACCCCTATGGAGCAAAGCTATCCAGGTTATCTCCCCTTACTGCTGTTTTTCTCTGGTTCAAATGTGTGTGGCTTTTTTCATTCCTGTGCTCTGTTTGTTGTACATAGTTCTATGCTCATCCCTCTCCTGCCATTTCCATGTTTTTTTTTTCTCAAAATGTAGTCATGCCAGAAATCTTTCCTTCTCAGTTGAGTGTGCCAGTAATCACTCCTCATTCAACATGTTCTGACTGTCATTCTGTGTTTTCTCTCATGTTGGTTCTTCTTGTCTCCTTCTGCATGCAGGCATTTTGTGACAGCAGGTTATATTATTCCATATTGGTAAAACACCATGTGAATATATAAACTTATACACACGATTTTCAAGAATCATGCAGAGACCAAGAAATGATATTTTAAAATTCCTTGGGATTGATTTCAGTTTGGCATGTGTTGACTTGTGCTGAAATTGCAAATGGGTTTTTTTTAAGTTAGTTGATACTTGAGTTGTTCAGATGGTGAATTTCTGACAAGGAGCAGTACAAGGCAAAGTGAGGCTGAGGAGTGTTTGGGACAGAGAGGTGTGAAGATAATCAGTTGTGTAGATGACAAAAGCAAATGATATTATGCCAGTTGATTTTGGTTTCTCTGTGATGTTACATCTCTACATGAACAAGCTACTTTTCTGCTTTTGCTGTTAAGCATATCTTTGATATTGATTTCAGAGGTGCTTTGTCTGCATCTTTTTTACCTTACTGATGTTAAAATATTTTCATTTTCATGGTGGGTAACTTTTAAGCTAGCAAGTGTGCTGAAGTTAAGTGGACCTTGTCATATTTCTGAACAATTTCTTTGTACTTTTTCCTCATAGAAGATGTCAAGGAAAGCTTTCAAGTATTATGACTAATACTTTATCTATTTATCACACATTTCCCCACCTGCTCTTCTGATGGGATTTTGTGTTAATGGCTTTTTGTTACTTTACATATTTTTGCCCCAGTATCAGAGATAATAACGGTTTTGTTTTGGGAGCTGGGCATGATACTTTGGTGTGAATACTATTGCTACAGAAAAAACTCTGCTCTGAAGGATATCAATGACCTCTGCTATCACTTTTTACCCCAGTGATGTCTTTGAAGACCAACATGCCCATGCATGGTTAAATCCATGGGTTATCCAGTCTCATAAGCACCATTTCCTTCTTTTTGGATGTAGCTATGGGAGCAGAGCCAGGAAAACTCTGCTGGATTGAACCTTCCCAAAAGTTAATGCATCATGTTAAGGTGTGAGGAGTGCAGGACTACAAAAAGCTTGAGCTACAAAATTCTTAGCTATAGTCTTGAATTCTGAAGAAATGGGGATATCAGCTGTTTCTGAGGTTCTTATCTGTTCTCAGTCATACCTTTGTAACAGCTTTGACCAGATAAATTCAGCCAACTGCTTTTTTTTCAGCCTCAAGTTTTCATTATTTTAGCTTGAATTAGTTGAAACACAGATCCAGTTTCTTCTGAATGTAGTCTTCTGAGAATAAAAATCAAGTAGAAATCAGCTTATTAGTCACATTAAAACACCATAAGTCTGAGCTGAATGTCTCCAATTCTGCTCCAAACTTTTCTTGATAGTACATTTTTGAAGTGCTAATTTTAAGTTAACTTTCCTAAATAATGGGGTTGATAATCAAGTCATATTTTCTGTGTGTAAATTGTAGTGTTATATTAATGTGTGGTGTCACTGTCTGATTTATGGTTAAAACAACTTTCCATTGTGCATGCATTTCCTGACTGGTTTTGTTTCCTGATGTGCAGAGTCACATAGCACAGTGTACAGCCGAGTATTTACTTCCTTTTTTTTTTGACAGGGTAATACAGAACATTTTCTAACTCATCTCCAGAAAATCTCAGAGATCTGACAAGATAATAGCTTTTGCCTGTTTCCTGTGCCTTTTCCTCTTTAGTTATTCAGTCTCTTATCTGGTGCTGTGAGCTCCTTAGCTAAGTGCTACTTGATTGTTTAATAACTAAGGTGCTTTTCATAATGCCTATCATGCTGCCAGCAACCACGCTGTTTATTTCATTCATGTTCTGATCAATTGAGTATTAACTAATTACTGTTTTGGGCTATCTCCAAAGGCTCTTTGCCTCTGCAGTACCCTCCATTAGGAAGATGCTGTATCCTGGCACTCAGTGGTGTTGAGGTGTGTTGTAACTAATTAATGGAGAGCAGCAACAAATAAATTCCTCGGTCCACAGGACCCAAGGTGTGCCGATTGCCAGCAGTGCTGAACCGTGCATGTGAAAGTGCTCTGTAGAGCTTGAAAATGATTTTGCCTTTTCTTATGCTGAATATGGCACAATCCTGTGTAAAATATTTACTTTGCTGCCCTGGGCCAAACATCTCCTCCAGGCCCGTGGTGAGAGGCAATGGAAATGGCAAGCACCCATTAGGGGTGAAGAGCACTTACTCTGCACCTGCACAAGAGCCACTGGTTTCCTTTCCTCTGCCTGGAGCCAAATTCACTCTCCCCAAATCAAGCTCTGTGAGCCACACCAGGCTGCAGTAAGAGGAGAAGATCTGGGGATTTGCTTCAAAATCGCTCTGCTGCTCTGGGCCCAAATGTGAATATAAAAACAGTCTTTGTATCAATATCTCTGCTGTCTTTTCTTCCCTTCCTCTTTGTGTTACTTGTAGAAAAGACAGATATGAGGAGGCTTTGTGATCATGAGCTTTTTAACTGTGGCCTGCTTGTTGGTTGGTTTTGAGGAGCTCCCAGGAGAGAAGTGACTCTGAGGGAGTTTTAGATCTTGTCCTCCTAAGTGTTTACTGGTTTTCTGCTGTGAAAAAGCTGCAAGAAAAAGGCCATTCAATTACACCCCACCTCAGTCATTGCAGGAGGCACCTGTAACCACAAACTTTGGTAGAAATATTTGTCCTGCCGAGAAGGAGCAGTAATAAAAGCAAGCTACCTGTGGAGACAACCTGAAAGGTGACCAGGGCATGCTTTTAGTGACAGCAAATGGGCCTGCAGCTTCCATGGAGACAGATTGAGTGTCCAGAGAAGGGCAGCAGAGGTGGTGAGGAGTCCAGAGCACATGATTGATGAGGAGCAGCTGAGGGAACTGGAGGTGTTTAATCTGAAGAAGATGAGGCTCAGGGGAGAACTTACCTCTCTACAACTCCCCAAAATGAGATTGTGGTGAGGTGGAGGTTGGTCTTTCCTCCCAGAAAACAAGAAATAGGACGAGAGGAAATGGCCTCTAGCTGTGCCAGGGGAGGGTTAGAATGGATATGAGGAAAAACATCTTTGCTGAAAGGGATGTTGAGAATTGGAAAAGGCTGTCTAGGGAAGTGGTGGAGTCACTATCCTGGGTGGATTTAAAAGATGTGTGGATGTGGCACCTGGAGACATGGTTTAATTGTGCGCTTGGCAGTGCTGGGCAAACAGGTGGACTTGATGATCTTAAAAGTCTTTTCCAATCTAAATGATCCTATGATTCTATGATTTATATTAGCAACTGAGGTTGTAAAAGGGATGTCAAAACCCAATCTCCAAACTCTGTATCTCCTTCACAGAGTAACATCAGAAATCATAATGGAATTGGGAAATGCTTTGAATTCAGTTTTTTAGAGGAATCTAGTGATATTCCTTCAGGCAGTTCATAAGAGAGGCTGCTAAGAAAAGAATAACGGAGTAATTTACATTATCACCAAATTCAACCTTGAAGCCAGTAATTTTGATGTCAACCTACAATTACAGGCAATCACTTCCACTTGGCTGCTTGTTCCAGTCTGGTACTGTTTACAGTGTGTACTCACCTAATGCTCAGCATTGTGCTGAGTTGGTTCTGTTTTGTTGCACTTAATCAGCTATGTTATATTTTCTTTATGATGTAAAAAAGTTATAGGCAGATGAAAGTGTTTCTGGATAAAAGAAGAAAGTGCCTTTTTCAATTCTTTCCCTGCTCTCCACTGCTCAGTAGCCTCACAGAGATTGTGTGTATCAGTTTGTGATCTGGGAAGATTGAAAGGGTTTCTTAATCTAGGTGTGATAGCCATGGAAAATCCTGTCAGCATGTTCTGTCCGGCTTGGGAATTTCTGACAGAATTTTTGAGGAACACTGTCACAGGGCTGGAACCCCCAAGCCACCTCTCACAGGCATTTCCAGGTGGTGCAGGTGCTTGAAATGGCAGCAGAGGCTCCTGCTCCTCCACGGTGGCTGGTGGAAATCCCTGCCCTCCTGACAGGACAGACACTTGGAGGAGAGGCAAAGTACATGGAATATACTGGATGTCAAGCTGCAGAGAGCAAGCTGTGTATACACATCAGAGTTGTCAGCAGATCTTTTAAAATGCCCTTTTACCAAAGGTAATTGATTGAGTCTTAATATTACCAAGCTGTAAAATTAAGTTTCTTTCATTCTTGGCAAAAGGATGAATTAGTTTAAACCGGTTTTCAGGTAGCCTTACAGTGAGGAGATGTGACTGAATTCCCCCTGCCTTAAAAAAGCTTTCTCACGTCCTCCTTTCTGGTGCTCAGAAAAACCAACAGCAGAGCTATTGGATTGCTGATGGTTCCAATTGCTCATGGATTTGTTTGCTTCCTTTGCTAGGAACACATCAGGGTTTAATGCAACAGAAACAGTTTTTTCTTGCATCCTGCAAAGGTCCCAAGCAGATCTGTGAGCCTGGGGCTCCCTGTGATCAGAACTCCAGGGAAAGCACTCAAGGTTTCACTGCTCTCCTGAGCCACACAGAGTGATAACACTTACATGAATGTAATAATCTCATTATTAAATGACAAAGGCCAGGAGTGTCATTGATGATCATGCTAAGACTGAAATGAGACCAAGAAGATCTTAAGCACTAGTGAACTGAAAAATTTCAGCTGCTTTCATGTGAATAATTTCATTGCATCACTTTAAAAAGTCCTGGAGCAGTTTCAGTCTTCCTTTAGTTGTACGTGTTTGGAGAAGTGAGAAAATAAAGAGATGCAGGTTTTACGCTTTTCAGTGAAACAGCTTACAGACAACATTGAAGGTTTTGATAATTTCTAAGAGACACTTTTGATCCTCTTGTTTTCATAAGGATGTGTTCATCTTTCTTAGGAACAGAGGCCTTTGTGAATTCTTGCCGTTACATCTTAGTGTTAAAAAAAAATCTAACCTTTTGCATAAGTTTTCTGTAAATTCTTCTCATTAGGTAAAACGTTGTGCTTGATTCATTTAACCCATCTACTTGTGTGATATGGCAGCCACTTCATTAAACATCTAGATGAGGACAAACAGAAAGCAAGCTGTCTTGCAAAGCCAAGCTTTTGTGTTATGTGTTAAACTTATTAGTCGTTCCAGTTTTCCATATTAAAAGATGATTAGTGCTCATAGCATAGAAATTATAGCACATAAAAAACTGAAAATGTTTTTATAGCAGGCACACACAGAGATACACACACTTAATCCTCACACAATGACTAAACACCCGTTATATATCAGCCGATATTTTCACATAATTTTCTTCCTCTTAAATAAAATCTCGTCTTTCTTACCCAAATCTGCAACTCGTAAGTTATGCAGTGTAGCACTATGAAAATAAATCCATACAGCATAAATTTAGGCTGAAGAAATGAAACCTTGTAATCAAAGAAGAGCACTCCTTAGGGAGCTGTACCTACCTAGAAATTTGGGGGAGGGAGAGCTTAGGGCCAGTCTGTGGGGAGGTTTGCATCATGTCACTGCTGGGAATGACAACGTCAACTCACTCCAGGTAGCAGCTCCTCAGAAGTGCAGGAGTTTTGTGTCTTTTACTGCCAGATTGGGATGTCTGCAATGTTTTGGTTTCCACAATCACACTGCTTGATTGGGCTGCAACTCCTTGCAGAGAGATGTGCTGCTGTCTCTGGGAGTATTCCTACTCTCAGTGTTCCTTATTTTAGCCCACAAATGTCATGAGTCTTTGACTTCCTTGTGACAAAGGAGTGAGGACAATTTTAGGTCAGGGGAATTCAACCTTTGAGTTGATTACTTTGACAGAAAGTGATTGGGAAAACAAGTGAAGTGAAGGTACTGCAACTAATCCACCTGAAGCATCATGTGTGTCACTCATACCTTGCCCACCCCTGCAGCCACCTCTGAACTCCTTTGTGGTGTGATGCCCACCATGTTGAAGGTCCTTCATAATTTGCGTAGTGTTTCAAAGCTGAACTGGCATTCCAGCTCACCCTTTGATATCAAGACAAGTTCTTCCTTATTTGCATTTGAGGTTCTTGAGTGAGTGTATATATATCTGCAAAAGAAGCTCTAAGGGTGATCGTGATGGTCAGGATGAATTTTTGCACAGCTGCTACGTAGAGATGCACTCTCAGGTGTTGATGGATTCTTATTTTCTAGAAGTTTAGTGAGCTTTGCTGGTTTAGTGAGCACTTTTACTTTGATCCTGGTCCTGTCACCATTGAAAGGTTGTTCCCATGTGGATGAATGATGTTCTGTAAGAATCTGGGGTTTGAGGCAAAGCAGGTGAAGGGTGAGAGAACCCAGTCCCCCAGGACTGGGTGTTACTGGGGAGATGTGAAGCACTGAAGATAAAAGAAGCTCACTGTATTATAACATTTCAAAAAAAAGGCTATCTTTATTCTTCACCCACACAGACCCTGTCCAGGCTGTTGTGTTACTGCTTAATTCTAGGAAAAAATTCTTAGCTGCTTTGTTTACTTGGGTTTTGGAGCCTTTTTTTTTTTTTTTGGGTTGTTTTTTGAGTGGGAAGAAGGAAATGGAATTAGGGAGAGATAAAGAAAGACTGCTAGATATGTTATTGTATTATTAAAATAGAAACACCCACTAAGTGCTTCCTTTCCTGGAAGGTGGGTTTTTTTCTATCTTTACCACAGAAAAAGCAAACACTTCACAGCTCCTAAACACAGGCCTGACTTGTCCTGGATGCTCAATTTCAGGGCTTCATCTAATCAGGACATGGAATAACAGGAAGCCTGAAAAATCATCTCCCAAAACAGTATCAAATTATAATTCTTTTTATCCCTGCAATGCCATTCAACTTTTCAGTGCAGTTTCACTAGCTGGGCCTTTTTTGGCTGCAAATGTAGGCAGCTGTTGGCTTGTGATACCAGAGTGTAGCCAAAATTACCAGTTTGGAGGTTTGATGAGCAATGGTGTTCACCCTCAACTTTTTAAAAGGCATAAAGATGTATACTGCAGTGCAAAAAATAAAGATATCTCCCCTAATTAATAGGAATTGTACTATAAATCAGAAACCTTAACAAGTTTGGATAAGTTTCTGTAGCCAGGCTTTTGAACACTGTTTTTACAACAAAATCAGCATAAATGTTGTGGCCAGCAAGTAGTGGGTCTTGTCACCCTCTGATTTAAAAGAAAAAGTATCAGATGTTGACACAATAACGGTAGGAAATACAGTGGCACTTAATGTATTATATATTAAATGTTGGGTTATCTTGTTATTTGAGTCTTTACTTCATTGGCAGGAAGGTGTGCCAGAGGCACGAGTGTGTTCAGCTGAATAAAATTTGCTTTTAATAAGCTTTAAATTCTTTTGAAATTAGATATAGCCACACTTCAGGTGGAAACTTCCCTCCTTATTTGGCTTACCTGCCCTCCAGTTAAACAGGGAGTTATTTTTTTTTTGCCAAGCAAAGCAAAAAACCTTTTGGGTATTGTAAAGGCAGAGCACATAGACCCTTCGGGTGTGTTCTGAGATTTTTATGTGTGCAGGGTTGTAAATGATGCACAATATACTAATGAATGGCACCCAGGTAACTTGAGTGGCACATCCCTGCCAGATGGAGCTCTTTACATTATTGGCCAATAGAGCAGGATTTCCATAAGATAAAGGGGGTTAATAAAGCACGAAGCACTTGTAGCTGTGCTGTGTCTTTGCTTACAGTGTCAGCATGAATTTTACCGTGGTACAGATTTCCCAGAAATGATCAAATTCAAAATTGTAGCTGGATGCAAGCATGAGAGTAGATGAACTGGTTAAAAGAGCCTCTGAAAAAATGAACATATGGTAGTTCTCAGTCGTGGTAACTTGTGACCTTACATGTAATAGAAGTTAAACATTTGTCCTTTTTCATATGCAAGTTTAACAAGATAACTCAAGACAATTGTTCACTCCTATTTTTTCCCTTCATCCTTATAAAAACTGCTAATAAATTAAAAAAAAAAGCTCTCACTCATTTTGCCAGTGTAGAAAACCCTATAATCTGTCTTTAATGTCATGTAGCCATCATTATCATTTATTATTTATATGAGGGATAAAATAACTGAGCTTATATTAAATTGGCTGGCAACAGAAGTTACACTTCTAGAGACAACCAGAGAAGATCGTAACAGAAATGAGTAAATAATGAATTTCCTCTTCATTCTTCAGTTTATAATTTATCACAGAACCTATTTTTTTCTTCATTTTATTAAGCAGCTGGATAAATTACTATAAGAATATGCCTGTATTTTTATTTAATTTTTGAAAATAAATCACTTTTCTCTATTACCCTTGAATTATTCCCTTCTAAGAAACATGACACCTTCTTGGTCTCTGACAAGTTAAGCTCATTCAATATCTGTTGGTTCTATCTTACAAACAGAAGAAGACAAGTCAGTATTTATGTGAAATAGCCCAAAGAAATGCAAACTTTGTGTTAAGTAGCATTGCCTGGCTTTTTCTTATTTAGGGTGACTACCAAACACACAGTCACACTCTTTGGGAATTACCTATCAACAATTTCATTGTCCTCATTCCAATTTGTTGCCGTGTTGTTCCACTTGTGTTGTGCTAATGCAGGAATCCCATTTGGTTTTGTGGTTGTTCCCATTGCTCCTGACTTCTCCATGTTCTTGTCTGTGGTCCTTCAGGAGCAAAAGAGAGCGGATTTTTTTTTTTTGGAAAGACATTTTCATCTGTCTAATATTTTTTGGTGAGCTTTATTTAAGAATTTTGAATTGCTTTGAAGATGTAAAAGCTATTTTCTATACAGCAAAATATTGTATATATTATGACAGCAGGATTTTTATAACTTCCCTGAGGTCAGATATACTGAGGTCAGGGGATGCTTATTTTAATTTTTGGTCATGGCAACACTTGCTGAAATCCAAGCTTTATTCTCTTGCTGCTCTGTCTTTGTAACTTGTCAGCATCGTGCACCCTCACTAAATCCCTCAGGGGCAGAGAACCTCTTTTGCCAGTCTCAAGGACTACTCTCATTCTAGAGTTTGGAACTGTAGCATTCAGGATCATCAGATAAGCTGTTATTTTGATAATGGTTTTGCATAATTTTAATGATGAACTGTTAATTGGTTACAGTTAATTCTTCCCATCATGGCAAATGATTGCCTCCAGCAGAGCTGATCTTATGAGTGTAGAAAGCAGAGGATCTGTTCTCATATTATTTGGACAAGTTAGTTGTCCTGTCAGTTTTGTTTGATTATCACAGCAGCCATTAAGAAGCAAATATTAAATGTCAGAAGATAACAGCCCCCACAAAATGCCACAAGAAGCAAGTGCGTTTTACATGGAAATGCTTTTGTCCATGTGGAAGCAATATTGACATCTGAAAATTTGTCTTGAAGATGACATCAGAAAATTAAAAGGATTTTTATCCTCCTCTGTAACTTCTTGAACATCAAATCTAGCTGAGTGTCCAGTCTGATGGCTTCAAATGGCAATAGGATACCTTGAATACAGAGCTGATTACTTTTAAGCTCGTGCTGAAGATAGTGAGCATGTTTCATTGTTTGATTAAAGGGAGTAAGGGAGGGCAGCTTCCTTTCTCTTGCTGAAGTGGGGAGAGATCTTCCCTCATTTGTTCTGGACCTGTTCAAGCCTTGTTTCTGCTCCTCTTTTCCTCCTCCTCTCCCTGTTAGTGCAGTTTACCTGTTCTGAAGTAGCCTCTGCTCCTGGGAGGATTTGCTGTCCTGGCTCTGAACCATTTCTGCTATGGGATATCATTAACTAACAAGCACTGACATGGGGAAAGTGGAGAGAACTTTAATTTCCCAGTTTTGAGACACTGGGGAGCCCTCACTGTCCTTGGCTGAGCTGAAGCACAGGCAGAGCCTGCGGACAAACCTCAGGCAGCTCAGGGGCAGGAGGAAAAGGTCAGGGGAATGGAGTGCAGGAGCTGTGGTGCTATTTCACCAATGAATGTGGCATAAAAATCCTGGGAAGGCTGACCTTGTGTCCATGTCTAGCAGCGTGGTACTGGCGTGCACTTTAGTTAGTTGCTTTTGGAGCGTTTAATTATGCTGCTTACCAACATTATGCCATTACTGTGTCAGTGAAACTTCAGCACCAGCAGGACTTAAGGATACAGATCTGCTCACAAAGCCCCACCAAATAAAAAAAATGTTAGTAATAGGTTTATTGTCTAGGAGATTTCCCTAAGGAAGGCTGGGCTGCTGCTTCCACACTGTTTCTCTTCCTTCACACCATAAACAGATTGTGAGTGAATGTACCTTATACTTATTCATAATAGATTAGTGTCACCTCAGATAATACATGTATATATCTCCTTCATTTACAAGTGCTCAATAGAGCATGGATCTCATTTGGAAAAGGATAATACCCTCGAGCTGGGGAGGATGAGCGGCATGAACTGGGATGGCTGCTCTAATTATGGAGCAGCCTTTGCCTCTCTTTGTGAAAGTTTCACCTGACACTGAAGTCCTGACCCTCTGAGCCCCCAGCCAGGCCCTGGGAGTGGATCTTTCCATCAGGTACCACGGCAATATTGAGCCTTGGAAGCCACAGGGAGAGTGGTGCAGGTTTCTGGCAGTGGGAGGTCATTTCTCCACACTTTACAGCTCTTTGCAGGCAGCAGGGCAAAGGTAGTGGCCCTGCTTCTGGTGGAGGGAGATTTTTGGCCAATTTGTTTGAGGGTGGAGTAGAATACATCAAATTTTAGCCACTCATAATACTGCCTCATCAACAGTACTTCACTACACTCTCCATGCTCTTTATTTGAGTATTTTATCTGCTAATTATAGTGTTTCAATATCTAATATATATGAACATACTATGAGTATTAAAACAGAGCAATTATAAACACCTGCGACCAGCTCCCAAAACTTCACCTAATGTAAGTCTATTGCATATATTCCATTAAAACCATTAGTTATCTCTCTCTTTTTTTTAATCTGAACAAATATATATGACTTATACAGAGCCATGACATGACTTTGAGGTGTTTTTCTTCCTAGAGCCAGAGCAACCTTATAATTATAACCAGATCACTTAGTATGAGCTGTGATAATAGCTTTAATAGTGCTGCCTTTGATACCTTTGTGCTATTCATCGTAGATGAGCATTTAATCCCTCGAATCTTCCACCAGTAAATTCAAGTGATTATTTTATTTTTTTTAAGGAGAAGTCCTACATGGTGGCTTGCTGTACAATAAGCATTTTACTATCTCCAGGCAGTTTTATTACCCCACTGTGTTTTCTGTACAGAGCCATGACCCTGTACTGGGATAGAAGCCAAAGGATGAGCAGCATGAGGTATTATAATTTGGTTTTATTTGAGACCCTTTTAACAGTATAATAATTTATGATAGCTAAGCTTTCCCTTGGGAAAACATGTAGGAAACAATTTTATCTTTAACTCACTTTCAAAAATACTGGTTTGGACAAATAATTTTTTCTTAAAGAGGTATGTTTGCAGGCAGCATAGCTAATTAATCTAAATATCCTTGGGTTTGTGGCATTTAGGTATAAATGAAGTTATATATCTCCTAGCAGGGATGTTGAGTGCTTTGTTTAGAAAAATGTTGGAGTCAGCACTGTTCTCTGACACGGTGTCTTGGTGCATCCGCAATATTCACATACCCAGAACCTATTTTGCTGAATCTAATTGATTCACACATTCCTCTCTGAAATTATTTAATATCTCATGTTCACAAAGATAGCAACTTTTACAGATCATTTCATTTAAAATGTAGGATTCCAGTTTATACTTGATAAGCCACAATGCTGGGAAGCGCTGCATTTTCATGAATAATAGCTGGAGTACCTGAAACAGTTTTTTAAACAGCTTTCTTTTTTTTCCCCCCCTACAAAATTTAATTGGAGCAATCTAATGCATGCACATACCATGAAAATTATATTTTGTGGCATTCAGCTTTCAAGAGGGAGCTTTTTATTCATTTTAAATCAGGACTATACCCCACTGATGGGTTGCAAATTGTTGTCTGCTGTACCTACAGATCATTCCAGCTTTTCTGTGCTCTAAATAGAAGATAAAGTGAAGCTTGAAACAAATCATCTGACTTAAGCATGCACTGGGTTCTCTGTGCCACACTACTTCTAAATAAAGATAGGCATTCCAGGTCTGTTCACAATTGAGTTTAAAATTGAATTTCAAATTGGTGCTCCCTTCCAAAAGGGAGCATCAAGAGGTCTTGGTTTCTCTCTTTAAACAAAAGTTTTAGGCAATTGTAATTGTTAAGAAATGGCCTTAGCCATACATGTCTTATTTGAGTAACTATCTCTATTAACTTGTGATTTCTGAATTTGTAAATAGGATGATTTTTAGCTGATTTAACATGATTTTTATAATCTTGTTGGTCATTCAGAGGTCTATTTCTTTAATATTGGAGTTAAATAGTCTTCAATAGTCCAATATATAATGTTTTTACCTTTTGCAATCCTCTTGAAAAGCAGGGCTGTCATATTTGAATGACTCTGCTCTGAGATTTCTGGCAAATTCTGCTTTCTGGCTGAAATAACCAGTGAGGTGTTGGTTTTGGCACAAGCCATTTTATGGAAGTGCTCAGGTCACCATCTGATTCCACTTCCACTGTTATCTTCTGTTGTCACCTAAAGTAAAGAAGATTGGCATTTGCTTTTCTTTAAAAATATGTATCCCATAGCTGCTTGCAGAGTGAACATTTATTAAGCTGTTCTTAAACCAATTATTCGTATTAATTATTAACCAAAGTTATTTATAAACACCTGATATCTATGTTGTGTGTTCCATGGCATCAATCTATTATCTGTCTGTAGGGAGGCAGTGAGAAAGATGTGGCAAAAATCAGATTTGCTTTTCATATAATTATGTCATTATACTGTGAGCATTTATATCCCTGGAGTTGGATGTACCACAGGGAGATTTTCTTGTTTTCTGTAGAGGGGCAGACTCTGGGTGTGAAAGAGCAAAGAAAACCATTTAAAAATGGACACAGCTTGCCTAAAAGGGAGATGGGTGAGTCTCAGAGGAGCACAAGAAACAGGAAAACTGAAAGAGGTCACTGAACAGAAAGGTGATATGAACCTGTCTGGTGTTTTTTCTTGGAAAGCCAGATATGTTCTACGTGGTGCCTTAGCATTCGTTCTGTCAATGAACCACACATGGCACAAAAATCTTAAAGGAATACTGGAGCTGCCTTACAGTCCCTGAGAACTGGCTTCCCTGCATCCTCGTGTCTTTCTGGGGTGCTCAAATAGGCAAAGATTTCATATGGAAATACTTTAAAATTTCTGAAGTAAGGGTGCTTAGCACTGGCCAGGCCCTGAGATGCACACAGATATCTGTGTGTGAGTGCTCCAGTTTATGCTACATCCACCTTCCCTACACAGCAAAAATAAATAAATAAAAAAAAAATTACAGTTATTGTCATGAAGAAGCAAAATTGGCTACTTTTATTGTGCAGCTTGCTTATTTCAATTGTGCCTAAACATCACCTGGGATCTTTCAGACTGGAAAAACTGTAAACTGAAAGCAGCTGACAATTCCTGAGCTGAAGTTTCACATTAATGTAGAAAAAGCAGAAAAACGTGGGAACTGCTCCTTTTCCTTCTGCTGAGTTTTGAACACAAGTTTATGGAGCTCATCCTCAGCTGCTCTATTCTGTTATTACTGTGATGATGTGAATGAAATGATGGCAATTTTTATCAGTGCCAATGTGCCCCCATGTTTACTGGAATTTTCTTTTCTCTAGTAAAAAGTGCAGCTGAAAGAAAATTTCAGCTACAGAACAACTTAGCCACATATTGGAAATGGAGCATATTAATTGGATATGTATGAAATGAAAATTGCCTTGCAGAGAAACAGAAATCAAACCTACTATTTTCCAAGTATTAATTTCATCTGTTATTTTATTTCATCTGCAGTGATAGGGGATGTCTTTTTTGCATTTAAAAAGCCAGAATCACTCTTTGGAGTTTGCAAATGAAAACATGCCTATCTTTTAATGTGGGTTGTTAAACTGAGACCTGAATGGCCTATTTATTTGCTTTGTTTGAGTGGAGACTGGATCTAATCTGTATGTACACCAAGGGCTCTTCCTCCCTCAATTTCTCTGAAAAACTGCAATTAAATTTTAGACATAATAGGATTAAAGCATTATATTGCATATGACATGACATTTGTGTGCAGAATTATTGGATTTTATATTCTCACTGATATTTTACTTGAATATAGAGATAAAAAAGATGACCTAATTCATCTTGTATATCTCTTTCAGGACCATCCCTCTGTTTTATGCTATTTATGATTTTTCCAGTTTCATTTTAAGTTTGCCATTTCCTTGGAAGATTATTTCACAGCATATTAGACCTCACTGTTAGGTGGATTTTTTTTTTCTTCTGGTATACAGTTTTCTTATATCTTTAAAATACAGAAGGCAGCAATTTTTTAATCTATTTTGAACACATGGAGCACAGTAAAACTTGTAGTGAGGCACAATTCCACCAAAAATCAAACATAACTGAAAAATATGGATATATAGAGTGAATATATTAATTAGCTTTGATTTTAGGATAGATGAGTACTAAATATTTGGGGAAATGGTTGTGTTCTAGAACTTATTTTTTTCTTTGTTTCTCTTGTCAGTTTGCCTCCTGTACTGTGTTAGGGAAACTGAGGGCCACTTAGAAACCAAGGGCCACTTTCCTTCATTTGGAAAATTTGCTAATTTATTAATTTTTAAGTATTTTTAGCCCCATAGCTCTATGTACAGGACATCTGTGGGGCAGGAAAAATGCAGTAGATTTGGGGCTAACATGCCAGGACTGCTTCCCTTTAACCAGCCAGGCTGTGCAAGTGCCAAGCCAACATTCCAATACTCCTCTGATGAACGGGGAGGACAGAACAAGAATCTGTTGATTAAACAGGCTGGCTGTGAGAGGAGGTTGCAGATGCACAGATGAAGTGATTGCATGAGGGATTTCTGTGGCTTGGTGTTAAGGATGGGTTTTTTTCCCCCTTCCAAGCAGGAACATGTGGCTGGTGCTCTCCTCTCCCAGACCTGCAGAGGTGAACGTGGGTGGCTTTAGGGGGGCACAGGGAGGCTTCACCCCCAGCCTCAGCCAGGGCTCCAAGCAGTGCCTTGGCACAAAATTCCTGCACATTTATCCTGCAGTTCCCATTTTGGAAGGGAGCAGTGTCAAAGGAGTCCATTTGGCCAATGGCTCAGGAAGGAGGGGTGTCCAAAAGACATCCCAGGTGAGGAGCAGCAGAGTGAGGTCCCGCCCCCACCCCATGGATCCTGCAATGACCTGGCAGAGCTGGAGGTCCCTGTGACACAGAGCTTGAGAAGAGCCAGGAACACCTCTTTTGGGAACAAGGAGTACATCTTGTGAAGACAACAGGATTAGCCACTATTTATGGGCTTTAATCGTGTTCCAAATGCCCATTTTTGCAGAGGCGCCTTCAGATTTGCCTTCCTGACAGAAAAATTATGGCCCATGCCACGTCCCGGGGATGAAACTATAGGTAGATTTTCCACTGGTTGGCAAATGAAAGTGATTTAAACCCCTGGGTTAAAGTTGAAAATATCAAGTTGAAAACAAGCAACAAATATTCAGCTGTAAATATTTAGTTCTTTTTTTTTTTACTTGCTAATAATTAGAACAACAAAAAAAAGTGATTTTCAAAACCCATATCTTTTATTAAATATGGAGTTGGTTTTGCTTAAGCAGAAATACAGACTCATTCCCATACTCATCTTTCTGTGTGTAACTTAACATGCAATTACTCAGAATATTAATTTTACAGTCTTAACACAATTGATATTATTTTAGTTTTAGGGTGTTAAAAATTATGAATAATGTAACTTAGGTCAGTAGATTAACTTCCTGTTCTAGTACTGTCATGCCATGTGTGAGTAGAAATGTAATTTTGACGTTAACATATAAAATATAATTTTAATTGGTTGAATAAAAGTGTTCTGAGAGTGCTGGGGTGCATTAAGAACTAATACAAGTAAGATTATCCAGAATTTATTTTGGGTTACCTACCTACTGGTAAAAAAGAAAATTTCCATCAGTTTTGATGGCAATTAGGGTTGTTTTTGTCATCATTGCTAGAATTTCCATGATATTCTGATATCAGAAAATGGCCTTGCATGCATAGCACAGTTGTCAGAAGAACCAAATTAGATTAAAGGGGTAGAAAATGAATTGTGCAAAGGCTGAACACCTCACGAGTACAGGGGGAACTCTACCTAACTGCTTGATATTCTGGAACCACTTCTTCCAAATTTTTGAATTAATAGATGACATATTTTTCCTCCCAGTTTCTTGTCATAAACTGAAAGAGGAAGCCTGCCGGCTTTTCAGCTCATAGCCATTTCTCCAACATTCAAGAAATTAATCTGAATGAGAAGATATTCTTCAGCTCATTAAGATTTGTGAGGCACTACTGGTTCAGTATAGTTCTAAATGAACATTTAAAGGATTTTAATAGGTTATCAGACATTTATATTTTAACATTATATTTTAGCATTGCTAATCATACCATCACGTAGAAATTTAGATGTGGTAATTTTTAAAACAGAACTGCTTGTAGCCTAAATTAAGTAGCATTGATTCAAAATTGATTTTCACTTCTGCTTGAGGTACAAATGCTGGTAAGAGTGAATTGGGAAGGGAAATGATACCTAAAGTCTGTAGTGCAATCCCCCAATCCACATTTGCATGGTGCATATATAATTCTGTATAATGCAAGCTCAGTAATATAAGTACCTCCTCATTACAGTGATACACGTGGTAATGAAGCATTGCATGTTGTAATGCAAACTCCCCTCCAGGGACACCAGGCTCATTTTGAAGTCTCGAATCACACCACCTCCTCAGGCTGAAAGCTCTGCAGAGATGAGATGGTTCTGCTATTCCCTGGCCTCCTATAAACTATTCCAGAAGATCAGCTGGCTTTGATGTTGCAGAATTGAGTGGAGAGGCGAGGAGGTGATATTTATACCGGTATTATACGTGATGCCATGTCTGCATTTCCCATCTGGGTCACTGATTAAGTGGATTTGCACGTTGGCTCACAAAGGTGTTTCGTGTTCCAGGTGGGTGGTGGTAGAACGTGTGAGTTAATCTCCTAGAAGTGCAGGTAAGCAATCCCATAATTTGTGTACTTTACAATGATCCAGCTGAGAAACTCATCCAGGAGCATAAAAGAGCCCTGATGAGAAAAAGATAAGCAACATATGTAAGTACAATCTCAGAACAGAGCCTTTAGCATTAATAGAATATTTTTTAGGAATCTCATTAGGCTGTAACTAGAATTTACATACTGAACAATACTGTGCTAAATCTTCCCTTAAGGGGCAAAAATGAAATGTAAACCTGACTTCTTCCAGCCTTAAGATATTAAATGAAAATAATTTCCTTCATCTTAGACAGCAGACACGGATTTTCCTTTCCTTCCTGTGCTGCCTTGACTCTGTGATTCTGGTGCATTGAACCCACAGTCCTTTGACCACATTTAAACCAGTCCTCAGTGTTCAAATCTGTCCAGTCCTCATTTTCTGTCACCCAAAAAGTGCCAGCCTCCCTTTGTGTGGGAAATGGTTTCTGCCAGCCTTTCAGTCCTCACTGATTTTCTGTCACTGGAAACCACTATGTGCTATGAAGTTCTTGAAAATGAAGAGCTCTGCAACCGGGAGGGAATAAAAATATTTTAAATAATAATTACAAAAAGCAATTTTTTAAGGAGCATAACTGAAACCGTGAAGCACACACTCACTGACTATGAGTTTCAGGGAACAGGAAATCAATTCCATAGTTACATTTCCAGGGTTTGCAGCAGTCCTTTGCACTACACCCATTGAATGCTCCATTTCTTTCAACTATCAAGGTTACTGAACTTCAGATACACTTCTCCTACTGCGTTTACAAATCAATTAAGTCAAAAGAACAAAGCTTTTTTTCCATGCTGGAGAAGTAATGCTCATTAAATTTTGGGTAAGGTGCAAAGACAATTACTTCTAAAAATGGATGAAATTAATTGCACTCTTGCTTTCTTTTGATCTTGTGCAGCTTACATTATGCTGTTTGGTTTTCTTCCCCCCTCTCTTCAATGTGTCGGTTTTCCGGAGACAGACATGGTTTAGTGATTAAAACAATATTTTTTGGAATAAATTTCAGTGTGCCCTGTCTGCTTTAAACATAATAAGGCTGCATAAAAGAGTTATGTGAGGTTTGATCAATCCTTGCTCAGCACTGAGCCATTCAGCAGAGTATTATGCAGTGTGGGCACTCTGAATCCTAGCATTGAATCTTCTCTGATACTCTTTTGGGGTTTTATGAACATGTGATTTTTGGATACCTGGTTATTTATCCCTGACTGGCTGTACTCAACCCAAATTTGCCTTTTGTTTAGACTATTTAGATGCAGGCACATGCTGAGGGTTGGGCTCTGGGCAACCCCGTGTCTTGGCAGAGGGGAAAGATGGAGATTTTGGTAATATTCCTACAAAATAGGGTCAGGCACCAACGCCCAGATGCCCAGTGTTGATCTCTTGTTTAGTGCAGTGTGAGATTTGGAGGCAGCTGATCCATGGTCACCCGTCTGCCAGAGAAGGGATGGTCTGAGAGTCCAGCTTGCTCTGACCTCCTCAAACCCATCTGTCATGAGTCAGTCTTAGCACAGCTTTTAAATCTTAGTTTCTCTCACTCTAAAGAAATGAATACCTGTTATTTTCTCAGGGAAAATAGTGAGGATTAATTAATGCTTCTGAATTTATGGTATTCATGTTAGGTACTAATTAGCGTTGTAGATACAGCACACACTTTGGTACGAAGTTTTGCAGAAGTGACATCCACAAGTGCTGCTTGTTTAAACATTTTTAGCTCCCAGTTGATGGCTGTTTCCTCAGAAATGCATAATGACCTAGCAAGTGCCTTTTTGAAAGAGCACATTTTTGTTGTTGTTACACACTGGTTTAATACGAATATCTTTTGAAAACAAAAACACTCTTCTCACTAATTTTTTCCCTGCGGTCGAAGTGTGGGGAAGTGGACACTTGTCAATTCAGCATGTAATTATTAAAAATCAAGGCGATGTGCTTTTAATTATACACCAGAAGAGGAGTGATATCACAAAACCTACTGCTAAGAAGATAAATATTTTTCTGAGAGTGGCCGCCTGTTGGAGTGTTCCTGCAGTGAACCTCGTGCTTGATGAGCAAGTACCTGTGGTCAGTAGAAATGTTGGCTGAGTATTTAACAGGACTGTGCTCTTGCTTTGCATGCACGTAGGCAAGATGTAGATTTCTGTGGATACACAGAATTATTGAAAAAAACCCTTGCAGATGTTTTCTCTCTATGCAGTTGGGGATAGAGGCAGGAATAGGAACCTCCGTGGGTGTTGAGTGGGGAGGAGGGAGGCTTGGGGGTGCATCAAGAATATTTTCCCTCCTGAGATGCTCAGAGATGTTTGAGGACCATGGTTGTCAGGACCACTTTTGAATCACAGAAGAGATTTCTAGGAAAAGAGTGGTTTTTAATTCCTCAGTCTGAGGACAACCTGTCCTCCTCATGATCTGATTTTGGACTCAATAAATTTGCTGGGAGGTATTTCATGTGTTTATATTCCAACATTCAGCACTTATTGAACTTTATTTTTTAAAATTCTATTTCTTTTCATCTCATACAATTACATAAAGGAATGGAGGAGGAAAACCCCCAATGTTTCTCCCAGTGAATTTTACATAGAAATAAGAATGTTTCACAATTAGGAGATGCTCTTTATGAAGTTCTAATCCAGACTAATGATGAGAATTGAACCTTTTCCATTCATCTCAGGAACCCTTAATCCACCCAAAATGTAAAGGTCAATCATTGCAATCCAGAGAAAGATCTTGAACCATACAAGTAACTTTTTCTAAGGATGGGGAATCCTAGACAGAAGAGACATGGTTTAGTAGCAATAGAGTAAAGTGATCATAAAATCAGGGAACTCCTGGGTTTGAGCCCAAACATTGTGTTTTAATCTGTATTTGTGGTGAGGAGCTGTAGATGTAGGGCAAGGGCTGAATTCTCCTAATGCAGCTATTAATCATAGAGCTTCACAGCTCCCTTTTCTCTACCAGGAGGTTTCTGCAAGCAAGTGTATTAGATGAGGATGAGGCAAATGCCTGTTGATTAAGGGCTGATCTTGGAGTTCAAGTCTTCATCACCATGTTCTTTTCCTGTATGATTGATGAAGCTCAACTATAATTAAATTTAAAGCCATAGATTTGGCAAGAAGCAGTATCCATTAACTGGACTGATGTCATTTTATCTGCTGTGATTCATTAACAAGTGGCAGTGTGTGTTTCCTACAGTTTACCTGATGTCCTAGGACACTAAAGGTAATGGTAAAGGTCTTGGGACATTGGGTTTGTTTATTTTCCTAATATCAGAGAAGATGTCAGCTTAGGTTTGACTAATTTTTTGGCTGTTCACAGAAGAGGCATAATGTTCTTAGAAGGTTTAGTATTCTGTTTATGATTGTTTAACATTCAGCATCAATGATTTTATTGCACAGACGTTGACATTTTACTCATTATCACTTTGGTGTTCGTGCCAGGTTCTTGCAAGAAGTGTATTTTATGCCAGGTGCCAAATAACCTTTTGTCATCCTGCTGAATGAGGCACTGCTTTTGTCCTACAGTCAAAAATTACATCCAGATCTCATGAATGTTAAAAAACATCCATCTTCTCTTGTGCCTTCCCCTCTGACACACACACAAATTGGCAAGGACTAACAGTACTTCAGAATCCATACATTCTGCTCAAAGTGAGAAGAGACATGCCCCTCATTTCTTCAGATCATCTCAGGCCAATTAAAGACCTGTGTGAAGGAATAGATTTTGTTTCTGATTTATCCAGCACTTGGCTCTAAGGGTGGTGACCAGACTGTAGAGCCATGAGGGCTACTGAAGGAAAAATGTGTCAGATTTTGGGATTTGAGGAGGTCCAAAACATATGAAATTTTGCCTATAAATAGCTGTGTGCTCTAAACCCACCCCTAAGGCTCCATGTGCCAGCATGTGTAGGATGATTGTTCTGAGTCATGCTTTCAAAAAGAAAAGCCAACAAAAAGAACATAAGACAAACCTGTAAATCCTTTAATTAATTCAAGAATTATTTATGTTAAATTATCATACATTTGCAGGATTACACATCTGCATTTTTCTTAACACACTCAACTATTTTAAACCTAGCAGCTAATTCCTAATTTGCTTTCATATATTCTTTGTAAAGGCAAAGAAAAGCTTAAGAATTCTTATGTAAACCAGATCATTCCAGTGCAATAATTTTATTACTGCAATACATTACACAGCATTTTGGTGATAAAGGAGTATATCTTGGAAAAGCAAATCTTGGAATTTGTGAAGTGTTGTGGGAGGGGGCTGTTTTGTTCTAAACCTGTTTTATTAGCTTCCCTTTCCACATGGCTTTATTCTAAATAAAATGAAGTGGAAAAAAAGCTGCCCTTGTATAAATCAACATGCTCTTTTTCTCTACTTAATCCAACCAAAGAAATGACTTAAATACTCTTCTATAGTACTTTACCGCATTCCAAGAAAAAAAATTTAATGATGCAAATATTACCATTTACTTCTGCAATAAACCTGTCATGGGATTTGAGTTATTTGCTTGCCCTTTCAGGAAAAATAAAATAATAATAAAAAAAAATCAGAAGACCTTAACACAGAATGCAGACCTGATTCATTACAAATTCCACATCCCTGTTTCTTAGCAGTTGAGCCAAGTTTAGGGAAACCTCTCATCAAATCAGGGTATAACCTGAATTTATGAAGCAATGGGCTTGGCTTCTGTAAATGGCTTTACTTTTGGAAATCAAAGGAATTAGAGAAAGTAAACCCAGTGGAGGATCTGGCCATCCTAGCAGCATTAAACACTTTGGTGTCTCGCTTTCATCTCCCACCTTTATATTTGAAATTTCCTTCAAGTTTAACTCCTTGTTCCTCATTTGTTTTGCTTTATATTTTGCAATTCCTTCAACAAGTACAGTTTCTCAGTAACACTAAAACAATTCTAGGTTCTGTTTTGGTGATAGCTCTTCATTGTCCCCAGTTCTGTCTTTCCAAACAGAGTAATTTTCCCAAAATTCCGGTGTGACTGTGGTCACATCTGGTGATTTTCCATACATGTATGGAACATGTACACAGTACAGTTAAGAGAGATATTAACTCCTAGATTGCAGCTATAATCTACACCCATGGAATCCTCCTGTTTTACTCAGAGTCCTTGCCCAGGAGTGTCAGAAGTTGCTATGGTGAGGTGACCACAAACCAAAGGATTACCTGAATTCATCTCTCACCTCCCTGCAAAGGAACTCTGCAATTTCTCTGGCATCAATTAAGGACCCAGCACAAGTTCTAAGCAAATGCACAGCGATGCTGAAGCCAAGGCTTTATTTTTTTTTCCTTTCCCCCTCTCATTTTCTGTTAATATTTTCTGGAGGGAGCTCTTTTTGCCAGCTCCCTTGCCTGGCCCCCATCTCCTTTGCTCCCCATCCCCTGAAGGCTGGGATGTCCCAGCTGGCTCCAGCTCAGTGTGTCTCCCTCCTTTCCCTCTTCCTCCCAGGGCTGGCTCCTGCCTGCTGCCCATCCCTCCCTCCCTGCAGCCCTGTCAGGCAGCTCAGCTGGGCACAGTGGCCCTGAGCAGGGTTTGAGCAGGAGGGCAAGGAGGACAGGAGTGCCAGGAGGCCTGTCACACACAGCTGGGGGATGGAGATGCGGTTTTGTTTCTCCCCCTGCATTTTTGTGTTGTTTGTTTTGCTGTTCTGCAGAGCTCAGTGACTCAGGCTCATGGTCCCTCACCCCACAGCTCCCCAAATGCAGGCAGAGAGACTCTGTGTGGGAATCAGGAATAAAAATGCTGCCTTTTCAGCTGGCCCTGATGAGAGGAGGGAGAGCACAGCTGAAATGCCACCACACGCAGCCCCAGGAGAGGCTTCTGAGCCAGGCAGGAGACACCTCAACGTGCTCCTGCAAGATTTGCCTTTCCAGGGCTTTGATAAACTCAG
Source organism: Petroica traversi (assembly GCA_025920805.1). Taxonomy (NCBI): domain Eukaryota; kingdom Metazoa; phylum Chordata; class Aves; order Passeriformes; family Petroicidae; genus Petroica; species Petroica traversi. Next base: position 4,811,694 of record JAHLSL010000060.1, read on the forward strand.
GAAAGGGATTTAAACATAATTAAACATATTTAATCGTTGTGATCGTGCAGACAGTCATGTGTAAAAGCCTTTTGTGATGAAGAAAAATAGGTTTTCCTAGGAAAGCGTTTAAAATCCATTTCTGGATGCCTGCATCAATACAGCACAAAGGGGTAGGGAGCCAACAGGTGTCAGCAGCACTCAAAGATACAAAGTCCTCATTTACTGCAGCCTAAAACAGGGTTTGTCCTGCAGAACAGGCAAAATCCATTGTCCCATCACCAGGAATGGCACCTGTCCACACCTGCCTGCAAGGCAGGAGTTTGTGTGCCCATGGTTGGTGCTGGAAAAATGTCCAGATGTGTCTCTGTCCATGTGAAAAGGGCAGCTCTGGATTCTTGCAGGTAATGCAGGACCAGTGGAAAACAACCCAAATTACTTCCCTCCAGGACCACTGTGATCCCCAGTGTACTCTTTTCACCTCTGCATTCTGGTTGTGACTAATTGGATCCACTTGTCAAGATGATGCAGCTCTAATTACCCTGGATCTAAATCCCCCTGGAGGATGACTTCAGAAGAGCTCTTCACTCCTGTGAAGCATATCCATCCCTAACCTTTCCTTTAGTCACACCTGGGCTAGTGTTGATTTTTCTTTGCCTGCTTTTACATTGGTTTCTAACACCTTGAACTCTGCAGTGGCACTGCATGCTTAATGACAGAATTTTAGAACTTGCTGACACATTATTGTCTGTTGGTTTATGACACTGCTAAGTTCCTCCTCGAGGTGGAGCCTTGTCAAATGTTTTCTGACAATCTAAAGAGCAAACATCTTTGACATTTACTGCACCCCTTTGCCAGGCTAGGCAGTAACAGGCTCAATGAAACCTGAGTTACTGAGGCATGACCTGAAACAATTTTAGCTGTCCTTGATTATGCTCTGAATTTCCATGTTTCCCTCCTCCCCAGCCCCGGTGTGATCCTTTTAATGGTTGTCTAAGACTTGCTCGACAACTAATGGGAAATGAACTGACTGGTAATTTCTTGCAGTGTGTCTGCTTGGCCCCATGCCAGTCTTCTGAAATGATGGTACTAAATATAAATTTTCATTACACCTTCTTCAATTTCTGTGCTTACTTCATGTGGTACTTTCAGATGAGCATTGTTCGGCTCTGGTCTCTTACGGCTTTTGAGAACAACAATCCAGTTAATTGACAGTTTGGGTATCATCACCTTTTCTTTTAACTCCTCACCATCATTTCCATGTGTTGAGTCTCAGGCAACTGCCTGCCCTCTTCAGTTTCAGAGATAGGTACAGGACTAATTGCTGTATAGCATTCCTGCTCCTTTACACTCCATCACCTTTCTTGCCTGTCAGTTGCTGGGTGTATAATTATGCTTAAAATATCTTTTGGTATTAGTTGAGAGGCTTTGCACTATTTGATGCTCATTTTTCAATTTGACTTTCTCAAGTATTTTTGATTGCCTCAGGCTGTTGTTATAATTTACATAATCCTCCTGTATTCTGGATGCCTTCTACCTTCTGACACCGTCATTTTATCCTTGATACTGTTTTCCTCATCCTTTGCTTCTGACACCAACTCCAGTTCCCATTTGTGACACATTCTGTAAATGTTTTATTGGAGAAAGCATAGCCAGTAATATCCTTCCTTTACCACACTTGATTTTCTGGACTCTATTTAATTCACGTCAGTTTTCTTATATCCACTTCTCCAAAATCTACCCTGTGTAAAGCCCATTATTTCCCCACTTTTTTCTTAGCAAAATCTAATGAATATTTTGGGTATGCAGACATGGCTCGCTTCCTAAATCCACAGGAGCCTTCAAGGAAGTGCTATCTCTTCACAACTGTTTATTTTTATTAAAAAACCAAAGTAAAGTGGGTTGCACATTAGGCTCTCTAAATCAGGAAATAATATTTGTTGCATGTGAACTACAGCTGAAAGTGGCAAAGCCACCTCTTGGTAGCTTTAAATAAAAGGCACGGCACAACAATAAGTAGATTTTTTAAAACAGAAATCAGAGTTCAGTCATAGTGGGACAATTTTCATACATCTTTTGGGATTAGATTAGCCACTAATGTAGGAGTATTTTGTTAGTGCAAAGTGAGTATGGATTATTCCTATCTTGATGTGCAAGCAGCCTGCTCTCATTGAGGAGTATTTTCCCACATTTGCTGGCCTCGAAAAATACAGGACAGTGAAGAGTTTGCTCCTAACTCTCAGATTCATATCCAGTTTAGTTGCAAAGATAATTTCATTGGTGATAATGAAAAAAAAAAAATCTAGCAAGTAAGAAGTACAACTCAAATAATAACATTGGCATTTCTGTCCCATAGTTCAAATCTCTTTCTTGATGCTGAGGTCCTGGGGGATCTGAATGATTCATTTTTACAGCCAATGTTGTGTTTTTCAGCAGAGAGAGGTAAAACTTACCCTGTTGTCACCGATTATCTGTGTTTTCCTATGGTCTGCTGCACATTCCTGACAGGCCACTGAGTGTGTTCAGAGATTTGTATCAGAAAACTCTTCGGAAATTACTTTAATTTTACTGTTTACTCTTGTAAAGTATCACACGCTGAGTGAAGGAAAGAATATTTTTAACTTCCTTTGTGAAATGTAATGAATGTTTGAGAAGAAGACCCCTCAGAATTTGAAGTTGCCATTAAATTAACAGCTTTGATATCTTTGCACAATATTAGCAGCTCTGATTTCTGAGACAGATCTACTATTTTGCTCAGTGAATGTGTTGCTGCAGTTTGATGGTTGCTGGTGCCATTACTCTTTCAGATATGCTACTCTGAGGGATTTTCCCCTCAAAAATGAATATTTTGGTATGAGACAAGGCAAAAAAAGCCAACCTAACTAAAAAGAATGCTCAATGCTTTTGCAGAGACAAAGGCAAAAGGGGAAGCAGGTGCTTCACTCGCTCCATGTTTGGCAGAGCTGTTTGTAGTAGCAACTTCCAAAATAATGAGGTGTCACTAAGCTCCTGCTGGTATGAGAGAAGGACAAGCTTTGCCTTCTTTCTGTAATGAGAAATCAACCTTTCCCTGCCTTCCTACACTTTGTGTTTTTCTGCTCTCTTCAAAACATTCTGTGCTGCCGAATAATTGTTCTAAGTTATTGCCTGGGGATTTTTGTTATTTTTATCCCTCTCACCTATTTCTGTGGATAGGAAGCATGTTCAGTACTCATCACTTGTCCACCTGCTCCTTCCTGTACTGTCACCTCAGCTGTAAACCACTTGCAAGTGACGTGGCTTTGCTCATTAAGGGTTTAGGTGATCAATGATTTAATCACTTGAACCTCAGTAGATCAGGAATTCCATCAATGAATTGTGAGTTAACTCCTATGTGTCCCACCCAATTTCCCTGTCTGTCTGTGGATAACACATCTTTTTGATGAGGATATAAGGCTTAGCTCTGCATATAAGTGTTATTCATATAACTGTGAAGAATGGGGTTTTTTTCATAATTTCTTGTTTGCTTTGCCGGTTTTAGACATGTACTTCTAGGGAGCAGTTTTAATATTTCTCCAGTGGTTGATAGCACTGTATCTTGAACAGGAAGATGTATTTTTTCTGTGCTACAAATGGGGACTAATACACTATTTTAGAGTAATTGGATATGATATACTGCATGTGTCCTTATGTCTACAATATCTAAGTATTTTTTACATCCTCCTAAGCTATTAGGCAGAGTATTTTACAATGAAAGAGTGTTCCACAGTTTAATTACATGTTTTGTACAAAATATTTCCATTTAACAGTTCCAAACTGTCTCTTCCCTTTAAGTATAACCACTTTGGCTCAGCTCCCATCCCTAACAATGGGAGTGTCACATAAAGTCCTGAAGTGTTTGAAAATTTTTTTTTTTAGTCTCCATTTGTAAAATGTGTCTTCCACTCTTTATCCTGCACTCAGTGTTTCAATTTCTGGGATGGCGTCTACCACTGTGCTCACAGTGAGAACAATGTGGCCAGCAGTGGCTGTGTTTTTGCCACAGGGTCTTTGCATTCCCAGTGTGGTTTGCAAATCCCAGCATCCTTGCTAGAAGTCCAATTCTTTTTCTGTCTGTTCTAGGTTAGTTCATTAGGCCACATTATGGAACCTTATTCCTGCAAACCATTCACAAGCACAAAAAGCTGGCCTGAAAGTAATTCTTCATACCAGGGAGGGGGAAACTGTATGGCTAACAGTAAATATGTCCCTATATATGAAGGTACAACTCACAAGTTTTGGAGATGGAAGAAAGGTTTTTATTAGACCAATCCAGTACCTCCATGAGTAGAGTTCTGGGTGGAAAAAGGAAAAGATCATCCTGATGTGCAGACAGAAAAGAAAAATATAATAGAGAGGTGTTTTTTTTTTTTATATATCCTCATGCATTCCTTATCCTGGACAACAGGAAGCTATTGGGGGACTTGATTGCTCTCTATAAGTCCGAAGAAGGTGTAGGCAGGTGGGGGTTGGACTTTTCTCCCAGGTAACAAGTCACAGAGTGAGAGGAGATGGCCTCAAGTTGCTCTGGTGCGTGAGTGTGTGTTTAGATGGGATATAAGGAAAAGCTTCTTTCTGAATGGTCTTGCAAGCATTGGAACAGGCTGGTGGGATGATGGAGTCCATCCCTGGTGGTATTGAGCAGCAGATGTGACACCTGGCGACGTGGTTTTGTGGTGGATGTGGCAGTGCTGGGCTGGCACTTGGACTCCACAGTCTTGGAGGTCTTTTCCAACCGAAAGGATTCTGTGATTCTGCAAAAGAGCTGCCTTGGCAAATCAGGGTACCAAGGCAATACTGTGCTGTTGCTAAGCAATAAGTAGGCAGGTTTTGTGCAATTTTCTACCTTTGGATGGGTGATGTAGCTGGCCTGGGTTTGTTATCTCACAGAAATCCTTATCTGGGCAGTTAGTGGCAAGAGACAAGGGCACTGAGATAATGGCAGTGCTACAATTAGTATTAATTGACCTCACACATCAAGAACACATTCCTTATGTTGTTTGTTTGACCAATCCTGGCTGCATTCTCCAGAATCAAAATGTAAACAATTTAAGGTGTCACACTTCTTCTGAGGTGAAGCAATCACTCAATTTCAGATGCTAAAAAGGCAATAAGATGGGAGGAAGGAAAATAATGAAGCCAGGAAAAGGAGATAAAGATGTGAAAATGTTTTAAAGGTTGGGGCTTTTTCCCAATGTAAGCACCTAACTGTTTCCAAATATTAAGAATATAAGGTCCTTTGTAGTTTAGTAATGTCACAGGTTGCTCTGTGTCACTCTGACTTCAGTCTTGGTATATAATGAGCCTGGAATGTGCTATTTACCTTTTGCAAACCAGCATTATTCATGTTATTACATTTGCCAGTGCAGTGCTACAGAGTCTAACGTACAACTTAGCAAATATTGAGTACAATGGGAGTGATTCCAAAGATTATGGACTCGCTGTAGCCAGCGGCAGGTAAAATGCACATTCAGTTGGCTTAAATTGTTATTTGTTGTGGTTATTTGATCCTAAGGACTAATTTCAACTTCGACATCAGATAACCTGAGGGGTTTTCTTCCAGAACATGAACATCAGAAGGGCTTTATGAATCGGGCCTGGAGTGCAATTAAAGCTTTTGGAGATCCTAAGTAAACTTTCCACTTGGATGCTGAGCCGAATCCTTCTGACATCTGAGCGCGCCTTTTGTGAGGCTCATTTTTTTTTTTAGTAGGTCAAGAGATCTAAGCCTTAAATGAAGCAGGCTCTACGAGGCACAGCTTTTCATCACCAGCAGGATCACGACCTTGCAGTGTATATTGAATTTAAGTTTAATACTGTAATGGATGGGACTTGTAATAAAAATTGGTAGATGTTTTGTGGATGAGTAATAAAGAGTAGATTAGAGTACAGGACTTCAAGAGTCCATTCAAACAATACTGAATTTATGCTATCTTTTGGCATTGCTTTTATGGTTTGGAAAGCTTATAATAAACCTCAGGCCTTGTCCATTATTTAATTACTTTGCTATGTTTTTTGGCGCTTTCTTAGTAGCTTAATAGGTAGTTTGCATAAAATGCTAGCACTGTTAAATATCTGTTTGTGCAGCAAGGAACGCAGTGGTGTTCCTTCTGTCCTAATGTATCACTTAAATGGAGATAAAATAGTGATTACGCTTACTCTTTAGGACCATAGACTTGGATTTACTTGTGGTTCCTGCTACATATGTAACCATTTTGGCAGACTCATTTGGGTTTCCAGGAGATCCTGCTACTTGCTGCTGTGCTTACTCTGACTTTAAGTGGAGTTCTATTTTATGGTCCTGTCATTAACCTGCTCATCCCTCACCAGCTGTAAGTGTGAGAAATCCATAGTGGGGAAAAAAAAAAGAAGAAAAAAAAAGAAAATAAAAGAAAAGTAAGATTTTTGAAGCTTAAAAAAGAGCTTTAAATGCTGTATGGCATTTTTCTGTTGTTGTGATCACCCATGTGGAGGTTTCCTATCAGTTGTAGGTATGAAGGTCAAGCAGGCAGATTAAAAATTAAGGATCTCAATTACTGAATTTATTCTGGAGCACTAGTGACAACAAAGCCTTCAGAATGGCACAGGAGAAATGAACTTAAACAATTATATGGCAATAAAAATTCTTCAGACATCAAAGCTCACATGGTCATCGGAGATTTCCTTTCATGCTGCTTAAATACTGCTAAAAACCAGCAAGTTCTCCTTAAAATAGGTGCCACTTGCTTGAATTATACAGACAGTTGCATCTCTTGTTTGTATTTCCATTATTAATATTATAATTTTGTTGTGTTCTGCGCTGCATTTCATGTCAGCAATCACACTAATGAAAACTCTGAAGTAAATTGTTATTAATTATTACAGTAATATAGTGCACTGTAAATATAATACTTCCTGAATAATAACAACAAGGATAAGAAAGTTAGTAACTCGCTTTGGCATGGCATGAAATCACAAAGGAGAAGGACACGTTAAGATGAGCAAGGTAAAGAGGAAAAAAAACCCTCAAGTTTTTAGTGTAAATTCCGGCAACCATGACCTTTAAAAAGTTTTCAAGAATTTGTCTGTGCTCAGAACAGACATCCTGTGAGTATATCATAGTTCTTTATTTCACTTCTCCCTTTTCACCCTCTGTCCATATACCTTTTCAGCGCTTGAAAAATGCCAGTGTAAATGTGCTGTGAAATATATCTGCCACATAAATGTTCCTTTTCTTTTTATCCTTCATTAGGACATTGTGATTTATAATGACCGGCTGTTCCGGATTGTGTCAATTGCTCCGGAATGGTGGCATTACTCTTTGGATTGAAGCACAGGACAGGTGCTGGCAATACACATCACATTTGGCTTGGCAAACATCGCTGAAGAAATAGCTGTGTCCTCCTTTGGGATGGAGCAGCAAGAATGAAGGGAGGATTTAAGATGTCCTTCCAGTTTTGGACTACTCCAGTAGAGTTTTTGTGATAAAACTGTACCGGGGGAAGGCTTGGAAGAGGCAGAATAGGGTTTGTTTTGGCAACTTTAAGGTGGATGTGATGCCGGAATGATTTTTTGTCTTTTCTTTTATATCCCTTTTACACAGTTCTGTGTATCTGCAAGTATCAATATACATACTTACAACCTTTTACTTAGTTTAGTACTTAGTGTTTTATAAGTGCTCTATAGGCCCTGAGACTAAACACCCCAGAACTGCAGAGCCAGGGAGACCAAACATTCCTACTATCTCAGGAACCCAAGGTCTCCTAACAGGACAGATTCTGTAAACTCGAGCTTAGCCCACCCCAGCCCCTATTGGGCCCCCTTGTTAGATATACTAATGGATAAAGTCTATAACTGGTGTGTATAATTAACGGGGGTACATTTTTTGCCACACTGTCACCTGGGTGAAGTGCATCAAACAGGATCCTGATTAAAATACTGAGATAAAGACCTCAACCCCTTTAACCATGTCTAGTTTCATTTTCCTAACACCAGGAAAAAGGCATCAGATGTCCCACGGATGTCCCAAAAGGCACCCTGTGCTGAAAGGAGACCTCTCTAAGCCCCTCTCTCCCTCTGTGTTAGCAGCAGCACAAGGCATTTACGCTTCTGCAGAGGAAAGCAATGACAGGCTTGCAGATGGAGAACACTAAAAAGGAGTTTTCTTGCATTTTGGATTGAAAGGGAAATGTAGCTGCAAGCCAATTCCACTGGTGGAGCTTCTGAGCAGCTGCTCATGCTCATAACCAGCAGCACAGCCTGAGAGGTGAGGACCTCTGCAATCTGGTAGTGGCACTGCTCAGCTCCCTGCTGAAAGGGCCAGAATTCTGCTTTCGGGGATCTAATCTTCCCTTTTCTGCAGCTAATTCTGTAGCTGTCATGTTTTGATGGTAATGAATTGAGATGGCAACCGGTACCTTGGTCAAAAAGGGACAGAAATGTTGAGAGGAGCCAGTTGTGATGAGAGCTGTGTGAAGGATGAGGGAGCCCTGCATCGTTAGGGATGACTGATGCTGGAGCAGGAGCATATAAATGATATAAATGAAGTAATACATTAGGGCACAATATGAAGCCCCTCTCGACCTGGGAAATGTATCACCAATCAAATTCCTTTTCTTCTGAAGGTCTTCTCTTAACCTTGCAAAGAGGGCTTGATGGGAATTTCTGTCAAGTTTCCACTCGCTTAAATGTCACTAGGTGTTTTAATTCCCAGGCATTATCAGCCTGGGGTGGTAGTGGTCTGGCTGGCAGTGGAAAAGAAAGCTTGTTATCGATATTAGGCTCCTTTTGTTTGGGAGCATAGGTTTCTTTGATTTGGTTTACTTTAGAAGAACAATTCTGAGATATTTGGAGAAGCACAACACAAGGTCATGATGAATTTCAACACAATTATTTCATGATTTAAGACAGCAGGAGAGCCTAATGTGCAGCCCATTTTGCTTTGTTTTCTTGGATAAAAATGAACCTTTGAGAGGAGCAGGCTGAAGTTTCTGATGGCTCCTGTAAATCATCTCAGCTGTCAGTGGCACACAGCAGCTTTCAAAGGAGAATATCAGCTGGTTTTTGCACTTGTTTAACTATTAAAATCAAGTCCTGCGGGCTCTGAGTGGAAACTCTCCTGCAGTATTTATTTGCCCTTTCATGGCTCTATCAGCACCCGTGCTGCCTCCCCAGGTGGATTAAAGCCAGAAGATAGGGAGTGTTTTTCCAGCCTTGATTTGAGTGTCTGGTGTGTCAGGGACAGGAGGGCTTGGTCCATCCACACTTTCAGTGCTGTCATGGGCCACCTTCACTTGCCAAATGTGACTTTGTCCTGGGGAAGGATGCAGAAGGGTGGCAGTGCCTGAATGCTGAAGTCAGGCTGCGTTCAGAGCCGTGCAATGTGTTTCAGATTTCTGTCCTGATGTCTGGCAGTCATTTCATGTCTGTCTTCCTGCTCACGTGCTCACTTTCTCTGCTTCTTTATTCACTCAGTGTTTTTAGCAGTTAGCTTAGATCATTCCAAGCATCAAAACACCAGGAGAAGGCATTTATTGTCTCTCCTCACTCACTTGGACTTTTTCTTGTGGACTACTATGCTCCATTCGATATTTTGGATATTCTGAATAACTATGTATTGAGATAACACATCTTAGCATTGTAAATACTTTGCTTCTTTTGGTATGTTTGATCTTAATGTATTATTTAGCTGCTAAGTTTCACTTTATCTGCCTGGTTTTATCGCATTAAGGCCACCAGCTTTCATGAAGCTGGTGTCTTATTTTTGGTATGTTGCATAATCTGAGGAATTTAGTCTATTTAAAAATTGATACAGCTTAAAAAACCTATCTTGTGCACATAATAACTTAGAGTAGAAAATGAGGTGCAAGTTTGGTACACAGGCTCTAAATTATTTACATTTTCCATAAAAAGGAGTGCAGAAAAAAAATCTGCTTGCAACTTTCTCCTCTGAGTTTACCATTCTTCTGGCATCATCCCTTTTTGCTTGTCTTACACAATTATGTCATTGAGACAATCAAATATTAAATCTAGATGTGGGTGAGGATTTATATCTTCCATTATAATTCCCTTAATACTTTAATTTTCTGTCCTTTTGAACCAAGCATCAACTCTAAAGAGCTGTGTTGTAGATAGGTCAAGAAATCAGTGAAGACATTGGGGTTTAATCTGAGCAAGAGCCCATTTTCAGTTTCATCACTACAGAGCTGAAGGGGAGAATTTTGGGCTATGAATCATTGGAAACACAATCTGTATTTTCAGCAGGAAAAACAAATATACAAAATCTGATCTTGCCTCAGTAGATATGTTTTTTTTCCTTAGAAGCCAGAGGCCTCCAGGAGTCCTCTGGCCTCAGTTTTATATAAGTCAAAAAAGAACTTGAGAAACATATATTGATTACAATAATGATTTGTCAGAGTGTCTTTTACTTGGTTTTGTGGGGAGTTTTATTCACTCAAGAATTTAATTACAAATTTAGCAAGGTCTGTGTGTTGCTGCCTTTTTTTTTTCTGCAGCTGGTAAATCTACGTACCTTCAAAAACTTCCACTGTGGGCTAAGATCTGTTTTAATTCTCCTTCAGTAACAAGTTCATTAATATCTTGAACCTGCCCTTCACTGTTAATGGTGGAAAATTTCCTAAAGAACCAATAAAGAGCTGATAGGTTTCAAGGAAAAGATGTTTCATTTAGAGAGATTTGTTTAGAGAAATCTTTTTTTCTGGCCAGATCAGATCAAACATGCTGTGAATAGCAGGAAGTTTGATCTAGGAGCTGGCTTGCTCTTTTATTTATAAAGTGTTTGCTTTGGGGATGTTTCAGAAGGCAGGTGTGAGATGGGGAATAATGTATATATATGTTGTTCAACATTGGTTTAAGTTTTTTCTTGATTGAATAAGTTATGACTAGTTTTTTTCCTTTTTATTAACTGTCTTTTTTCTTTCACATAAAGTGTAGGTAATGTCACATCTGTATAAATCAATATAGCAATGACATTATGCATGTATATTATTATTTAACCATTGCTCTCTAGGGCATGGTTTGTCAGTCATACTTTATAGAGTCTTTCTGCAGACTTTTATAATCACTACAATCTGTGCGATGGAAAAATCCTGCAAATCCCCATTTTTGGGGTACTTTGAGTGGTGTTGTACAGGTGAATAGTAACAGTGTCTCTGAGTAACACAATCCTATAAGCATTACAGGAAATAAAGTATGAGGAACATGCAGCTGAAACACTGAACAAATGAATGCTCTGTAGAGAACGTTTAGTGCCCAGAATTTTTCAAGTAATCTCCTGTGAGAGCGACCCGAGAATTTATGCCTGTAAATGCAAAAATGTTAAAATGCATTGGTGTCTTTTGGAAGCCTGTCAAATGCACATTTTGTGCTGTCTTGAATTATTACTTGTGTGTATATTAAGCAGGCATCAAATTGTGCTTAAATCAAAGATAAATGACTGCTGGTTTGGATGGCTTTTTCTGAGAACTGCCCAGAAATGGTGAAAGGGTGAAATTGGAAGTTGTATGCAATCATGTTTCACCAATACACAATGACATAAACCTTATAATACATAAATCTTCTTTTGAGTGATATCCAGTCAGAATGAACTCTCCATATTTTCCTTCTAGCAAAATTCTTTTATAAGCCAGATACAATTTATTCTAACATTGATCCGATGAGCAACATTTTGTAGATCTCAAATAATTTTCACCCAAAATTTTATTCATGAGCCCCGAAAACAATGACGATGTGAGACAAATAATTATTTGCCTCATTTCACATCATTGTCTTACTCTAACAAGGCATTGCTAGGTGAACATTGTGCCCAAGTTAATTTAATTGCAGCAATATCTCGTGCAGACCTGTACCACATAGAATCCTTTCTAGATCTTGATATCATGATGGCACCTAATATAACCTAGAATAGGAGGATAAGATTTCTATTTCTTGATGTTCTGCTTAATAATTTTCATCAAGAACTTGCAGATTTTTTCCCCAAATTTATTGATATTGTCCTAACAAATGTGGTAATTTTTTAGCCACAGTTATGTTTAATCATTAATTATCATAAACTTCTATTCCGACTTGTGGAAGCACAGTCAAACCACAACTAAGAGGTAATGACCATTTCTTGCTTTTCACATGATACCTGCAGCTTTCGGGTAAACAGGGATGAAGCAGGGAGGGTAAAACCTTGCTCTTCAGTCCCCTGGCAGTTTATGCATTTCTGAGCATCAGGTTTTCTTCTTGCATTCACAGCATTTATTTCGTGGCTTGGCCGCTACATGTGAAATGACCATTGTGCTTTCAGCAAGTTCAGAAAACAAAACTGCAAATGTGTCCCTCCCAAATGCTCAGAATGAAAAATTTTATTCCCTAAGGTGCTCTAACTGTAGTTACAGTAGGAGAGCATTGCTAATCAACAAATTCATGTTTGTAATCCATGCAATCCATGTGCATTTGAGTTACACTGTGGTTTTTTGAAATAAATGCACACAGGACCAGATGTAGAAGTATTATGGGGTTTAAACTGCGAGTCATAACTGTGCAAACTGGGAAGATTCCATGAAGAAGATGTTCATTCACATCAGATTTTAGCCACAGTTATAGGAAAGGGAGAACACTTGGAAGAGTTTCAGAGATAGAGATGACCAGTAAGAAAATCTTTGAATGCTTCTTTCACAGGCTCCAGAAAGTCTGAAATGCAGCAGGTTCTGACCACAACTTCTGGCAGCCTAATCAGTAAGGACATAAGCAGAGAGGGTGGGCTGGGACATGAGCAGGAGAAAAAGAAATCAAAACCATGAGCGTGGAATGGAGTGGAACTGAGCAGCTGGAATTTAACATCTTTCTCTAGGAAATGCTCATTATCAAATTATAGTAAGGAATTGCTTCTTTTGCTTGAAGGATAATTTGTGTTGACAAGCCTTTTTAAAGAGAGCACGGGGAAAGCACGAGGGAACTGAAACATTAAGAAGGATACTGTGTGTGACTGAATGTGTGTCTTGCTTAATATGGCACTGGTGTGTTCAGCCCTTATTGCTAGCTCAAAACCTGTTCTTTCTCTCTCCATTGGGCACAAGAAACACCCTCGGAATCCTAAAAGAATGGGGCTCTATCTGTAGATATCCACTAATGAAAACAGCAAGCAATTTAGCTTTGCACCTTGCCACATTAGTTTTGTTCTGCAGTAGTTTCTTAAGGCTCCTTCCAAAATTTCAGGGTGTTTCTGAGCTCCTTATATGAGACACCAAGATAAGTAATGGAAACATAATAACATTTCCAAGGTGCTGGTATTTTAATAAAATTTAAAGTGCATTGTAGAGTCACAGAATGGTTTAGTTTGGAAAGGAATTTAAAGATCAGCCAGTTTTTCTCTCCTGCCATGGGCAGGGTCACCTTCCACTAGAGCAGGTTGCTCAAAGCCCTGTCCCTGTCCCACCTGGCCTTGGGCTTCTTTGGGCAACATGTTCCAATTTCCTCAGCACCCTCTTAGCAAAGAGTTTCTTCCTCATTTCTAATACAAACCTGCTCTTTGCCAGCTTAAGGCCATTCCCCCTTGTCCTATCCCTCCATGCCCTGTTCAAAGTCCTTCTCCATCACTTTTGTAGCTCCTTCAGGTGCTGGGAAGGGCTCTAAGATCCCCTGGAACCTTCTCTTCTCCAGTGAACATTGTACCAGCTGCCTCACACAAGGTGCTCCAGACATTTGAGCATTTTTGTGTCTTCCTCTGGCCTCAGTCCAACAGGCCCATCTCACTTAACTTTTTTCTGTTTCAGCTTCTCACAATGAAAACCTATTTCACATATTCATCCATTGCTGATGGTATAAACTATATACATTTTTCTTTTGTTTACCAGAAGATGAAAGGCCTGATGAGAATGTTTGGTGGAGAGACAGAGCTGCCAGCCTGAAATGCTGAAAAGTGATGGTTGTCAGCAACAAGCTTCACTTACTTCCCTTAGGATAATTCCCCACATCACACTGACAGGACATTTCTGCTGATGCTCTGTCTAAATATTAATGTGCTGCCCTTGGTTCTTGCCAGCCCTCCCTCCGACACTCCACGTTACTCCTGGGTGTCTGTACCTTTGGAATACATGAACTGTTGTTTCCCATTCTCAGGATTTCATTCCTTTCTTGATCAAAATGCTGGGCCTTCTCTTCCAGGGGGGAAGCCCGAAAGATTCAATATTTGCAAAACTGGGTGTTTTCAAAGCTGATTCTAAAGCTTTTGCTTCCTGACAGTTTTGTCCACACCCAAAACTTCTGCACCTCCTGTTTTCCAGGGAATGAATGGAACATAGCAGGGTGAAGAAATTGATTAAAGGCTGTAAAAATAAGTAGAAAGTATCCTCAACTTTTTAACTTAATTTTAAAATATTATACACTACTATGCACCTCTTTGTTATAGCTTAATAGTAAACTCAAAGTTCAAATAATGATGACAAGTGGGTATCCCTGAGTATGTACCTCTTTTCCATTATCAAATACTGCCTCTGCATGCCATTCTATGTTCCATATTTTCAAAACATGTCATAAAGATGACTATCTTTGGATGTCTGGAGTTGCATGAATCAGTAAATTGTTTATTTTCTCAGTGGGAGTTCACTCAGGACATTGAGGAGCTATTTCTTCCTAATTAGTTCCCCAGAGTCCTCTTATAAAAAAAAACCACCTTAGGCTTCAAGGAGTCTGTTTGGGGTCATTATTTTCTTGATAAATGTACTCCCCACCACTCCAGATTTCCCAGAAGGGAGACTGCAGGGTAGAAGAATGTTGTGTTGCACAATATATTCCATGATTGGTTCAAATTACTCAATTTACCCAGTATTTTCAAAAAACCCAATCCGACATCATCAGTCAGCCACATCCCACTTCCAGTGCTGATGCCAGGCAGTCATTTTCCCTCAGAACATCATTGAACATGAGCTCTCCTCAGCTTGTTTCTTACTTTGATGAACTGGATGGCTGCAGGGGCTGTGCTGAGATTTGAGACATTTCATTTGAGATGTTGCTGGCTGCTCCCACCGCCGATAGCTCTGTCGGAAAGGAGTGGACAAGGCTGATTCTGCTCCTACCAGGCAGAGATTATTGACCTGTAAAATTTGCCATCATATTTTATCAAGCCACTCTTGAGATGTCATTTTGTCAGATAGGTGTGCTAATGCAAGGTGCTTTATCTTGTCTAATCTTGGAAAGGTAACCTGCAATCAAACCTCAGACGATGCTGAAAGATGTTGTCAGTTATTTAGCACATGCTGAAGAGAGATTTTGTTTTGGTCTTTAGATCAACAAATTCTTGCTCAAAAAGAAAAGTATATCCTTCATTTTAGACTCGAATTTTAGCTCCATGTGGTGTAAATGTATTCATTTTCACCTGTCACAAACCCTTTCATGCTCTGTATCTTGTGATTATTATACTGTGATCATTCCTTGATAGTTGCTCACCTCTGTGGTTCAGTGTTGCCAAGTTCAGCGTTGTGTTTTCATTTATTCTGCTGGTGCTGAGCTGACTCTAACAGAGTTTTAGGCTGATTGAAACACTTGGGCTTAGGTTCCCATGGCCTAAATCCCCCCTAAATCCCAGTGTTTTCTTTTGCCCTTAGCAGACTCCAGGACAGTTGGGCAGAGCTGGCATTGCCAGTGGAATTGCAGAGGTGAAACCCTGGACTGTAGCAGGCGTGTTCATGGGCTCCTGCAGGTATTGTCTGACCCACATCTCACTGCAAAACATGGGCAAACCTGGGCTGAAAAATTCTGTGGAGCAGTGAGTGCCCATCAATAATCCTGTCACCCAGGAGTGTGTAACCCACAGGTGCCTGTGCAAGGGGAAAAGGCTGCCTTGGGATAATTCCCCCTTTAACAAGGGCTGCTGCAACATCCCCTCTGCACACAAATGCCTCTTAACCCTCTCTACCTGACATCACCTTTCCAAGCTAATATTCCCAGTGTCACAGAAACACTTTTGGTTTATTTCAGCGGGAGTTTATTTGATTGAAGCCTGAATAATAGAAATAAACCTTTTTATTGATGGGAGATGCCCCTTTTTAATCCCATGGCAATGACAATATCATCCAGACATCTCTTAGGTTTGCAATGTGAACTTGCGAGCCTCTCTTGCAGCCTGAATTTCACATGTGCAGCACAAGCCTGGCATCACTGTGAACACTGAGAGCAGTTATGAACAGAGAAAAAGAAAAGCTGAGAGAAAACAGACGCCTTTCAGTTTGTAGACATTATTTAATATTGAACTGACCAATAACACAACTCTAGGTGCTTTATTACACTTGCCCACCTCAGAAAGAAGCTGGAGCAGCAGCAGTGGCCGGCTCAGGCGAGTGGGGAATGCAGCCACAATGCCTGCACCCTCTACTGGCTGATGCACAGACTCGGAGGGGGCTGCAGGATTTTTATTTTTTTTTTAATTTTTGCTCAGCTATAAGAATAAATTTCTCAGCTGGAATAATAACATTTACCAGCAAAAATTTTATAGCATCCTTATGAGTAGAAATGGGAAATTTGGGTGCTCTAGTTGTCCGGAATAGGAAACGAAGTGAAAGGTCTGAGAAATAGAAAACGAATGAATTCTTTCATCTTGCCTAAGAAACTGCTTTTTGAGAACCAGTATGCTCACTTTCTGCAGCAGGGGAATGCCAAAGTTTGGCACATAGAAGGAGATTAAGTTGTACTGTGCTAATTCTAAATGCTAGAGACACTGTTCATTAAGTTCTGCAAATGCCAGATGTGGGGGAGAAAAAGTAGTATTCTGCAATCAAGAGCCAGAAATTTGAAAATTAAAATTCAAAGTCATGTCTTTCTGGGTGTGGGATTCACTTCAGCCACAGAGAAGTATTACAAAGTATTTGTATAGATTTAACTTTCAGATGGCTGTAGCTGATCCTGTTATAAAAAACAGCTGCAGTTTCAAAGTCCATGCAGAGAGCACTCTGTGACATGACCACGGTGTAGAGAGGATCATGCACTCTCCTGGGTTATGACATCAATTAAATATAGGATTCTGTTATGTTTCTCTAATGCTGTTTCTTTCTCTTTCTTTTTTTTTTTTTACTTTTTCTCCTTGTCTGCCTACATAGATGCCAGCTGAAGATTCCTGAGGTTGTATTGTTGCTGTCACAGCAGACAGGAATCTGCAGATATTTTGCATAGAGCAGGGGTGCTTTTGGTGTGTCCAGTTTTCCAGCACCTTGTAGACCTTGTGCTATCACATGTCTGTGTGCAGCAAGAGACACAAAGCTCATAACCTGACATGCACCCATTACACAGCTACAAGGAAGAATTCTGTTGTTGCCACTCTGCTATTAAATCATTTTGACTGCTAGAATTTACAGGAATAGTATTATTGGGCTATAAAAGAACAGCTCACTTATACTAAGGTGAGATTTTCAGAAATCACAAGTGATTTGATCTGCCTTCTGTTTATTTTCTTAAAAGTAATTGTATTTTCAGAAGGATTATTGGCCCTCTCATTGACAGTTAGAGATAATTCTTCTCTGGGTGCTCCATTTCAGGAGCTCTTCAGGTGTCTTTGCTTTGGAGGTCCTTGGCAATTTCTGTTCTCTCTGCTTTGCCTGTGTGCTCTTGCCTGTACATGTCAATTTTGTGTCATTTGTCACTGTGCAGTGAGTCAGATTCCCAGACATGACAAGCTTTAAGTCTTCCTAAGATAAGCAGGTGAATGTGTTGCAGTGTTTGTACAATTTTCATATGGATATCATCTCCTGGACTTCCCATCACCGCTGATGCTGATGAATGCCTGCAAACTACAGGAATATCTCCTTTATGAAGCGTTTTTCCATTGGTTTGTTGTTTCCTATTTCTTGTTTTGGCAGAATTTCACGAGCACTCGTCATATTGACTCCTCCACAAAACCAGTCAGTCCCACACAGCCCTCTGCGGTGCCTGGCCTCTGTCAGAGGGCCCTCAATTCCCTGTAGGAACACGGAATTGCTGCTGCACCTGTGTGGGGCAGTGCCAAGCAGCTGGGGCTGGCAGAGGCTGCCCCCTCTCCTCCCCAGCCTGGGAATCCCTACATCTCTTCCCCTTGGTATGGGAAGGTTGTCTCTGCTCTGGTGATTAAAAAAAATAAAAATCAGAATGGATTAGATAGAGTTAAAGGCAGGAGAGATAAAAGGGTTTGCTCAAGGTCTCAACTGGCAAAGCCAGAGCAGGGCTCTGCCCCTACTCCCAGCCCGGCACCCAAACCCAGCACACCCCAACCTCGTTCAAATGCAGCTCACACAAAGCAGATTGGAAGTGATTTACTGCTCTTTAGGAGTGTTTTCAAATTGCATCTTTTTCAGTCGTCAGGAATTAACTGTGGCTGCCTGAGTTTTAATTAATGGATCATGTTATTTTGTGCATCTGAAAAGAAAATTTAAGAAACATCTTTGGCTCTTTTGGCCAGTAGCCATAATGACAGCCAGGCTAATTATATCGGTCACCAAGTTATCGGCGCAATCGTAACTGGAGGCAAACAGATGCCAAGAGAAGCTGGTAGTAAAATCATGATGTATTTCACAGTCATCTTATTACTGACTGATTTAAATAAGGACCTAAAATGCTCTGTCAGTACAGAGAGTGTCAAGGTTCCAGCAAGTCTTAATTCACAGAAGTTCAAGGTTTCCTTACCTATGGAAAGTGACTGGTGGGAAAGGAAAAGGTATTCCACAGTGAAAGCATGTGGAAAACAATTTACTCTTTATACTTGCAAATGCTGACAATCCAGGTTACATGTTCTGTTTTTTCTGATGAGTTTAAGTATTAGGCACCAAAACTCTCTGATGAAGTTCCTCTAACGTCCTCTAACATCTCATCGGAGATGAAGTTGGCCCATAGTTCTCTGTCATTTGCTTGCTGGGTCTAAATGAATATAAACTGCATGTAATAGTGACTCAGAGCAGCAGCTCCTTCAGGGAATGTCCCTGTGTGCTTTCAAACTCAGCACGCTGGAAGTAGAATACAGTATGTACTCAACACTGGGTTTAAATTGATTTAATTAGAAAAACTGGAAATCGGTTGGCTTCCACACAGTACGATCAGAAAGCTTTTTGGATAAATGCTTTCTGTAATTTAAAACACAAAGTCTAGTCCCATGGTTTCCTCTATTGGGCCACTGCAAATCAAGGTACTGCTGGAATATGGCTTCAAATAATAACTGAAATTTTGGGAAGGAACAAAGTCATAAAACTCCTCTGGACTAAATGTATTCCCAGCCACATAAACAAGGAAATGGATTTTATAATTAATTCAGAGTTCCCTGGCAAGCACAATGTTGTAATGTGTTGTAATCTACTGATTAAGTTCCAGTAAGAACACTGGCAGTGGCTTTTTTTATCAATATCCGTCTTTTAACAGCACCCAAAAGAACCTGAAATTTTGAATCTCAGACTAAGCACGGGTGGATTGTGCTCATCTGAGCATTCAGTCACACTTGGAGAGGGGTGGGTCTGTAGGAACAGGGTTTGTGTCATCCTTGGGTGCTGTTTGCTTACTTTTCTCATGTCCTCCACACTGTTTTGTGTTTTGGAAACTTGGTACTTTATAGAAAATTGCTTTTGAGAAGTTCAGGCTGAATGGGTGTCTGAAACCTTCCAGCAAAGCTTTTAATCCAGTAGGATTCTACTTCACAGAATGCTTTGCCATCCATCAGGCCACTGGTCATGGCTGTTAATTAAATGAAAATGCAAAATAAATCTACAGTGCAGAGATACAACACAGCCAATTAAACATCCCAGTACAAGGTGCTAATGATAAAAAGTGAATGTCACCGGGGACAGCCCGCGTGATGTCAGAACACAAATCCCATCAGGTGACAAAATGCACGGCTCCCATCGTGGGTGGGAGGGAGGAAATTGCTGTCCCTGAGCACTGAGGTGCAGCAGAGGTGCTGGTGAGACCATGGGGGATCAGAGTATTGGGGACTTCTGTGGGCAAGAGGGAGTAAAAGTCAGAACCCTCAGACTGGTTCTGCTAATTTTCTTGACTTTTGACCGGTGAAACTCTGACCAATCCCAAGAGGGTTCTTTACCACTCAAGCAAAGCATTGCATTTTTAAAAAATGTAGTTGTTTTAGTATGAAAGAACAGCACTAAAGGAAGGAAATGATAACCATGTTTGGAGCCACTGAAGGACTGTGAGGGCCCTGTGTCTTTGTGAGGATGCCCTGTGAAGAGGGATGGCCTCTTTAAGTGGCTCTTCTTGGCAAGGTTAAACCAAATGGATGGCAATAACTCAGCAGTTACAGCTAACTACAGCAGCTCACAGACAGGCATTATAATTTCATTAAAGATCTGGCAATCGGGCCAATCTGAAGAATATAAATGCAGGGAGATGAGCAATCTTAAGTTTCATGAAATCAAAGAAAATATTTAACAAAGTTGTTGCAAGACGCAACTTAATGAGCTATCTTGAGACAAACAAATTAATGAATATTTAGTATCTTGTATTTGTAAACAGTTCCACCTGTTCTACCTATTAGAAAGGTTAATTTTTTTTGAGAAACACAGTCTGATAAAATTTATACTTGAAAGAAAACTTGACTGTCTTAAGCTACATATTTCAACAGCTCATGAAACTCGTGTTTCATCAAAAAACTTGCCTACCATCAAAGCTTCAGGTGCATACTTTATGTATCTCAATGTGCATTTTAGCTTGGATTGCTAGTTGGGAGCTTCTTTCTTCTTTTTAGCTTTTGATTGTATGTTTTGCTCATTTTAGAAGTTAGGTGCTTACAGAAATGGCTGTATGAAGAGCTTCATGTTCTTAAAACAGAAAATGGAGCAGAGGAGAATTTGAGAATATTGAAGAATGCTGGCCTTTGAAAATTCCATGGATTTTCAGTCCATGGAAATTTATCTCTCTTTTCATTCTTTTAATAAATGCAGATTACACAACCCTATCAAGGCTCAGCCAAACTAAATATTAAATAATGCCAGTCTTTAAACCAGTTTTGCATTCTCTAGATTGCAATGAAAGTGTAATAATTTTTTTGACATGCAGGGTATTAAAACATATTTAACAAAGTTCTAATCAATTACAGGCTCTTCTCCCCTTGTTTCAAACTATCTTTAAACCATTATATGTAGGCATAAATGTGTGTGTATCATAGAATGGTTTGGGTTGGAAAGCACCTTTAAGACCATGTAATTCCAACCCTATATAAATAATTATATATATATATATGAAAATAAATGTGTGCGCAGGCCACTTAGTTCTTAGAGGGAAGGGCATCAGCATTAGGCACTGCACTGGTAAAACAGGAATGTCACCTATTATTATAATTATTAGAATACAATATATTATTACCAGATATGGCAGCTCAGCTATTGCTATCACATCTCAGTAGAGAGGGATTAGCCCTACACTTTGTTTTCCCAGCCAAATATCTCTTCCTGGACCTGCACAATTTTCTGGAGCTGGAGACAAACCTTGTTGCCCTCCACAAGCCAGTATTGCTCTTTTTCCAGCAGCATTTTGGAGGAGAGGAGAAGTTATCAAGGCCCCTGGAGGGAAGAAGCAGGGAGAAATGTTTGAGGCACAGAGCAGGGAAGCAGAGTGAAAGACAGTGGAAAAGTTCTGGGGACAGGCCAGAACAAAAGTGATGTGTGAATGACCTGATACCACACATCACTGCTGTGAGGGGGAGTTGAGGACAAACTTAAGGTGCTCACCAGTTTGGTGCCATTTCTGCACAAGGGGAGATGGGTTAGGACCAGATGGAGACTTGGTGGCCAAAGGTGGGATTGTTGCAAGGTGGGTGTAAATTGTCACCTCCTGCCACCCACAAAAGGCATGGTGAAGAGATAAATGGGCAGGTTTTACCTCACAGTTGGTAGGGGAAAATCTGCTTAAATGATAGAGCACTGCAAGGAGATGTTCACATGATGGCTCAGGGAATCTGGGGAAGACAGATACATCCTCCCAAAGGAGGGAGAATAAAACTTTGCACACTTGGATTCCAGTGGCTTATCTCGTGACAAGGAGAGTGCAGTTATTTTATTTCACCTTTATTTCTTGCTTTTCAGTAGAAAGAACAACCCAAAGATAAAGCCACTGCAGGTCTTTGTGCGGATGAAGAATGGCAGAATATCTCACCTGGTATTGCCTCTTTGGTGATAGTTCCTAGGCTTTTGGTTGATCTGTGGCTAGTGGCAAGTGATTGATTTTCACATACAAATTTTCTTTCTAGTTTTGAAACCTTTTTTTTTCCCCATGTAGTATTCCCTTGAGACTAACATAGTAACATTCATGGGATTGCCCTGACAGTAGAGTATATTCTGCCTTTCCCTCCCATACCTGAGAGCTGTACACTTTTAGTGACAGCAACAGAGTTAAATTTCAGAGTACTGAAGGATTCTGGACTTTCATAATTAACCATGGACTATAATAGTTATTGAGACAGGTGAAAAATGTACTCAGGACACGATTATTCCAGTACATGAGAAAGTCACAGGATAAAGTGCTGCTGTGTCCTGTCACTCCTGCCATGGATATTTAGATGCAGATCCTCAGTGGGACTCAGAGACGTAAATAGCCCAGCGTGGCTGGGACTGACCTTCCCTCCACTGGGATGTGCTCTCAGGTGAGGGTGTAAAAGCTGATCAAATTATCAGGCACCTCCACACCTTGCCTGGGGCTGTAGGCTTGGAAACATGAGTGGGTTTGCTGCGCTTGGTTAGTGTCAATATTTTAAACCGAGGTGGATGTTAGCGGAGCAAAATACAGTTTTTAAACACAATGTGAAGGGAAGTCTCTCCTGAAATAACAGGAGATGTTAATGAGCTCTCTGCAAGAGGCTTAATGTGTGATTGTGGCTGTTCTTAAAAAATGAATAGACTGATCAGCATTCAAAGGACTATTCTCCTTTCCCTTCTGATCTGGCCTTCCTTTCGCCCCACATCCCCTGAGTTGTCAACTTTTATTCTCTGCTGTGATCCTAGAAAGCATGAGGGCTGGGGTCGGAGAATACTTCCTTTTTCTCAATTAGAAATAGAAGGAAAGCAATGAAAAATAAGTAAAAGATTTCAAGAAACAGCAAGGGGAAACAAAAAGAGCCACTTATACCTTGTGTTTAGCCAGTGACGATCCAATAAGCAAGGCCGTGGTTTCCTCCCAAACTACCCCCGAGTGAAATATCTGAGCACAATTCACACCCCTCTACAAAAACCATGCACAAGTTACATAATTCGGGTCCAATTAAGCAAGAGGCAGCAGCCCACCCTCACGCAGGTGTGAGCAGCATCTCCATCCTGCTCCGGCATCCCTTTGCACGCCGGTGCTGGCGGGGGTGCGGGCGCTCCGTGCCGCTGCCCGAGGCCGCCGCAGGG